>BQNB010034933.1:23044-51240 GCA_026074375.1 Tanacetum coccineum
ATGTGAACTCAGGACCTCTCCTAGAGTTCCAGCGAACCTTAACGAGTGGTATATGGCTTCGCTTTAATCGTTTGACCTCCCGTTCCATAATTTCAACGGGCTCTTCTACAAATTGGTGTTTATCATCAATATGTAGCCCCTCCAACGGAACAACTAATGGTTCGTCGGAATAATATTTCTTCAAATTGGATACATGAAATGTATTGTGAACCCTGCTGGTATGTGCTTAAATACACATACCTTTTTCCATTAAATCCAGAGTTAAATGACTAAAAACGTACCAAAAATACTTTGTATTTGTATGTTTTCATCTATATTGTGCAGGAAACGGATATCCGACAAAAGGACAAAAAACAAAGCCAAAAACGACAAAACCAAGCACGGAGTGGAAAAGCATGGAAAAGCCAAAGTCAAATCGAAGCCAAAGTCAACAAAAGTCAAAGTCAAAGTCAACCCGGAAAAGTCAACGGTCAATACCGAAGCCGACATTGAAGAACACTAAATGGGCCCACCCGGATAAGCCCATTAGTATACATATGAAGACTACTAGGCCCAATCAATAAACATAAGCCCATTTACCCTTTAAAAGCCCACAAAGAAGTTGGGGGGCCTTTCCTGCCAACTCCTGAAACTTGTACCACAATGGACCTCACGTGTAAAGACCCATACAACTTTCAGGGACCTTTTCTGCACATCCTTAAAACCTCCACTCCCCACAAGGACCCGAAATGTAATAACTTTATATAAGATGGGGGACTCTTCTTGCCATTTTCCCAAACTTCACCCCTGACAACACACACACCCGTTATAACAATTTTTCCCGCCCAAACCCAACTCCACTATTCACGCTTCCCTGTCCCCCCTCCATACTACTGTTCATTGTCGTTTTGGCTTTAAACCTGCAACACCAAGCCAAAAACTTTAACTCCCACTTCACCCCACACCCACATGGCCTTATGAACAGCTTGGCAATCCTAAGGACAACCATTGGCCAATGATATTGACGGCTGTGATGATTTTGAGTGGGCACCAAGCTTAATCAAGGGCTAAGATTGGACAAGACTTTCTCCTCACAATGAAAACACAAGAAACACAGCTGTGAAGACATCAAGTTCTTAAGTTTTAGTATAAATAGGGCTAGATAGTTCAAGTTTTAGGTGTCGAATTTTTGTAATAAAAAAAAAGTTTGTAACAAAGTTTGTCCACCTTTTTAATATATTGCATTTTAAGTTAACTGTCATTTTAATTTCAGTTTTTAAATACTTGTCATTTAAGTTTATGCAATTTAAAGTCTTCTTTTAATACTTGTTATTTAAGCTCTCTTGTCACTTAACTACTGTTTTTAAAAGCTAATGTTTAAGCTTTTGAGACATCAAAAGCTTTTGTAAAAGTTTGTTTCATTTCTGTCAAAAAAGAAAAAAATCTAAAAAAGGGGAAAACTGTCAAAGAAGAAAAGAAGCTTGGAGCAAGGAAGCATTTGGTTTAGAGCTTATGGAAGCATTAGGGTTGTATTTAAGCTATTGAGAGCTTGTTTCTCTTGCCTTAAGCTAGGACCATTTGTAAGTTTTCAATTTTTCATTTTTTGCATTTAAGCTTATTGTTACTGTTCATCTGCTTATCTTGCTTAGTCCTGCTTATTTGTTGCTTATTTGTATTTGTCATTGCTTGTTTGTGCTCTTTTATTGTTTTTATGCCTTGTGTGTAAGTCTTTGTGCTAAACTGCCCATTATTGCTTAAATCTGTGTGTTTCTCAAATGCTTATTAGAGTGCTTATTTTTGCTTGCTACTTGCTTATTTTTGCTCAATAGTTGACTCTTTGCCATATTTATTCAAAAACTTGGCTTAAAACCCTTTTGAACAGCCTTAAAAGCCCATTTTAAAATCTTAAGGGAGTGTTTGGGTCAAGGGATAAAACGGGTCAAAAGTAGTCAAAAACACTTTGGGTCATTTGATGATCTTTGGCAACCCTTTTAAATCTATTTTTAATCTGTTTTTAAAAAGATTTGTAGTCTTAAAAATTGATTTTAAGTTTTCTCTTCTAGGTCTTTTGAAACTGTTGGATAAAAACAAGTTACAAGAGCTTATTTGATTTAAGCTTTAAAACCAGTCTTTTAGTCCTTGTTTGTGTCCTTTTTAAGTGTCAAAATAGATTAGTTTAGAGTTCTTTTGGTTCACCTTGTCCCTTCTCAAATCTGTCAAATTTTCTATAAGTTTTTTTGTGTCAAATCTGTTTTTTAATAGCTTTTATCAGATGTTAAAAAATGTTTTTGGTCTTTGGAAATTTGAGCATAAGCTCACTTTAAGCCACACTCCATCTGTTTTAGCTCTATTTTGATTTTTAAGCCCATTTGCCAGCTTATTTTATAAGCTGGCTTTTGCACTTTTAGAAACTGCCAAAGTCCCCTGGTGCTAAACAGCCTCTTTGACATAAACTTTCCTAGCTTATTTGTGATTTAATTTTTAGGATTTTAGCATTTTTAGATAGCCAATAAGCTATTCTAAATCCCTTAGTAGCCTTAAGCCCCAAGACTCCCTCTAAGTTGCTTATTTTTAAACCCCAAAGTGGTACCCTAGCTGTTTAGTATGCAGTTTGGCCCATTGCTTATTTGTGCTTTTCTGTCTATATTTATTAGCTTATTTGTGATTGCATTAGCTTATTAGGTAGGTTAGGTTATCTATTTCAGCTTATCTTCAAATTCCCTTTGCTTATTTAGCTTAAACTGCCTAACAGTTAAGCACTTTTTCCTTAGTGTTAAAAAAAAGCTCATAACTGTCATCTTGTTTTTGCTTATTTCGTGCTTATTTGCAAGTTACAAAAAAATTTCCTTTTTTAAAGTTGCTTATTTTTAGCTTTTTCAAAAAGTTGTAAAAAAAATGAGAAATAAAAGTGTTGGGATTAGGGGAGGCCCCGAGTGAGCAAGACTCGAACTCGGGACCTCAACCCCATCAACCAACACTTTTATAACACACCTCTACCGCTGTGCTACATTAGCTCATCCGGTAGAGTGTGCATTTGTTTTATTCTTATAGACGTTTAGGCAGTAAGCCTATAAGCTCTTTTGGGCTTTTTCACGGCTTATTTATAAGCCGAGAGGTCGGGCTTTTATTTTTAGAAAATCTGTCATAGTGTCAACTATTTTTAGGAATTTTTCTAGATTTTTAGCTTAAAAGTTAGTATTTTTTATAATTTATTTTCTTTTAATTCGTATTTTAATTATAATAAATTATTTAAACAGCAAAAAAATATTTTTCTTTTTTTGAAAATTTTATTTTATCAGTCTTCACTTAGGAAAAATAGAAAATCTTTCGTAGGATCATTTTTGCAAAATTTTACTTTTTAAAGAACGGGTTTCGACCCCGTTTTTTGTTTTCTCATTTTTGAGCTCGTTTTAGCTCCGTTTTTAGTCTATGTGAGTCCCTAAACGAATAGATCTTTGTAGCCTATGAAAGATGATAGACAAACTGTATAAATACAACTGATTATGTAGAAACACTGATTATGAATACTATATGTTGATGCGGAATCTCAACACAAGTACTAAGAAAAACAATGTATAACTAAATAACAACTTCTATTAATCTGCTTTAAAAAATTACAGATTACTAACTATTTTTGATATGATATTGCTATGAGATATATTGAGGATGTATTTCTAACTATGCCCAAAGGGATCCTTTTATAAACTAAGGATAAACCCTAACAGAACAGGCTTCCAAAACGCTAACAGATAACACATATCTTTTCCTGGAATATCCTCAGCTTGCCTTTTAAAAATAGTGATGAGTTTCTGGTTCATCTGATCATTGGCAAACTCGATTACCTCTTTCATTGTCTGGGGTCGATATGACATCATATTTCCCCGGATCATATCAGGAAGTCCACTCACATACTTCTCAACTTCATCAGATTCCTCGGGAAACATACGTCCACACATCAATGCAAGCTCTTGGAAACACAAAGTGTAGCTCGGGATATCAGTACCTTTTACCTTTATGTTCTAGAGTTTGATTTCCAACTTTTTGATTTACCTTGGGTAATGTTGACGTTATCAAACTTATTCAATGCCTTCCAGTCCATGCCATACGAACCTTTATGTAACCGGCTTTCCTTGTTGGGAGTTCCACCAAGTAAGGGCATTTCTAATAAAAGTGAAAGTTACGAACTTAACTTGGTTCTCTGGAGCACAATTGCTTATGTGGAACACTGATTCCATCTTTTCGAACCATTAGGATAGCACAACTACCCCTTCAGTACCCTTGAAGTTAAGTGGATGACAGTTCAAGAAATCTTTGTACGTACACTCACGCGGAGTGCGAGTAGCTCCTCTGGTTCCAGTGCCAGAATTGTGGCTTCCATCGCCATGACCATTCGTGCTGTTTCGAAGAGTGTCATGGTTAGCAAGTGATGTGGAAGCCCTGTCAGCGACCAGTTGCTCAACAGCGGCAGCAGTCATTCGGTGGCAGCTAGCCACACCAAGAAGTTGGCAGAAATAGGTAGCAGCAGCCCTGTTTTACAGTTTTTGTGAGCAGCAAAGGATCTTTTTGGTGGATATAGTTCTAGATCACAACATAAAATATGTAAGTTTTCTAAACATCAAACATGACATTGGTACAATATATACAAGATCAATACACAGTGATTATATATAAACATGGACTGGATCACAACACATCACGATGAGATCCAACTTAACGTATACAACATCTCATATATAGTTGAAAACTACATGATTGGTTTCGATACAAGAAGAAATACATAAAAACAATGACAGGTTCCTACTACGTTGGGCTAGTTGGAATGAAACCTATAATACTTAGCCAGCTACAATGATAGATATGAACATGAAAATAACCTAGGAACTACTACCGGTGCCCTCGAGAAAATCCGCACGAGCCTGCTCTCTAGCCTAAAGTGCTCGGATCTCTCTTAGAGTCGTCGCCAAATGTCCCTGCAGTGATGAAACTTGTGCAGTCAGAGCTGCTATCAATGAATCCTACACATCCATACGGTGATCTTGCGTCCAAACGTGTGTCTTGTATCCTTGAAGCTCATAGTAGATAGCCAAACTAAATCCCATAGAGTGTGCCCAAGCCTCTCAGGAGACTAGAGCCTCCTGATCCAAGAGTCGGGCAGTCTCATAGTGGTACTGCCTATCATCGACCAATGCCTCAACCGTCTGATGTATCTGAGTCTGTCGATCCTGGGTATCCTCAATCACAGCATAGATGTCCTGGGTGTCCTGCTCCTGCACTGCAGCAAGCTCAGTCACCCTAGTGTTGACTCCCTCGAGGGTCACTGGTGCAACCTCCTCGGCAGTCTCTCTCGGGTCTACCCAAGTATCTCTGATCCCATAGCCGACTGCCTCGGCTCTCTGTCGTCTGGCTTCGGCATCCAGAGTGCCGACAAACCCATAATCTACCCTACGACCTCCAGTAGGCCTAGGGACAGCAGTCGAACTCTCCCCCACCTCATATCTCGATGCGGGAGTAGTAAGACATAACCTCTTACGAGGTGGTAGTTCGGCCTCGGGAATATCCTCCCTGCGGTCGACTGGTGGTATGAACAATGAGTCTGGTAGTGGTGGTAGTGGTGATGATGGTAGAGGTGGTAGTGGAGGTGATGGTAGTGGTAATGTTGCGGGTACGGGTGGTGGTAATGGTGATGAAGCTCTCAATCTACCCATGGCAGCTCTGAAGCCTGGGGGTGCACGCACATGGTTAGGGCTACCATATGGGTGAGGTAATCTAGGAAGTGGTGATGATGGAAGTGCGGGTGCAGCTAAACACCTAGCAAGGCGTTCCTCTGCAGAGGGTGGTGATAATGAGATGAGTGGTGAGGGTGGTGGTGTAGGTAAGGCAAGAAGTCTCTCGACCTCCTCCTCAGGTGGCAATAGTATAGGTGCCTCTGGTCGGATAGATATCCTAGCAGTGGTACGATATGTTAGGGGTAATGGTGTGTAAGTATACGGGCTTATTAGCCTCAAATGCTCTTATTCCCTTGCTGGAATGAACAGGGTCAACAACAGGTACATCAGAAGGGTCAGCCAGAGCTAGGTGCTCCTCCTTCTCCTCCTCCTTGAAGGGATCCTCATCCTCATCGTCAGTGTCATCATCATCATCATCATCTCCTCCATCCGTAGGATAATCAGCATGCTCTTCCTCGGAGTCCTCCTCTGGATTGGAGTCAGCCACATACCCTGGAGACAGGGCAGTAGGTGAATCAACATGAGGTAATGGCTACTCCTCAGCTGGGAACACATGCTCATCCTCCAATGGTATATGCTCAGGGTATATAGGCTATGGCACGTAGTCAGGATCATGTGCCTGTACGAACATAGGCTCACGTTCGTCCTCGTCCTGTGGAACTAGTAGAGCATGTGGATCCTCTAGGCCTGGTATGTAATCAGGTGAGGGTGGGGCTACTGGCTGAATGGGAAGTCCAACGTATCCGTATACGATGACCCCGGGGGAACCTCGATCGGACAGCTCTTTGTCAGCTGGCCAAAATGCCCTTCCTGGCTTAGAATCGGTGTCGACGGATGTGTAGGTAACCGTAGATGACGCCGAAGACATGACTGAATCTGTAACACTCAAACAGAGTTTACATTAGTACATATATAAGACCCATAATAATATACTTAATATATTATAAACACGTATGTGAATCATGCAGCATCTAGTATACCCAACTAATGCAACTAGTAATGTATGAATGAATGTCCCATAAAATCCCTTTTTATGATGCAATGTTTGAAAACGGTTATAGTCCAAGTAAAAACATTTGACCTGGTTCTCTATAACCTTGGCTCTGATACCATTCTGTAACACCCCCAAATTGGGTCGCAACGGAATAATGTGTATCCGGGAGCGTTACATTACAGATCAATAGCACAAGATATGAGAACGACCTCAAAAAGAGTCGTTTAAAATACGATACATTAGATTTATAGAGATTGTTTGATACAAAGCATGAAGGCTTAAATAGCTCAACATTTGAAATAAAGATTCTAGATCATAACAATCGTCCTGAAATATAATGACTCTAAATCTTTATGCATGACACCCAAAAGACTATCCCAATGTATCTTGTGCACCTCATGCATCATTGACCTGAGAAAAACATGCTTAAAACGTCAACATAAAGTTGGTGAATTCATAGGTTTATGTAAATGAAATGTAGGACCGTAAGAATTCAAGTGTATGATAATGCAACATATGCAAACATCACAAATGTAGTTACGTTTCCCTAAGCTCATGACACCAAAGCTCGACATGTATGAATGCAATATAAATATTGCCACATTGCCCGTGATGATGTTTTAACCCGCAACATCCGAATCCGACATGGTATACATCCGTTGGTTCACTCCGTGACACTAGTGAGAGCTACTCACCCGGATGGGGATGTCAACCCCAATAGATCTATTTATAACATTCACGCTCATACAAAGTAATTGACAGTTCATGATAATGGGCTCAAAGGGTTATCGCTACTTAGGCAAACACGTAATCATGGTAAAATGTACACTTACGTCCAATTTGTAAAAACAAAGCATGTTTCTTACCCCAAAAGTTGTAAATCAGCTTATAGTGTTGCGTGGTCAGAGTTTTATAATTAAATTCTGGTTTTGTTACTTAACGTTAGGACAAAGTAAAAACACTTTTGAAAACTAGGCCAGGCCTTTTATAATTTACCTTTTATAAGGTTTGGGGGCAGAGGTCGTTATGTGGGTCGAAACTGATGCTAAAGTAGGCGTGTGTCAAGGTTTTTCCATCAGTATGTGTTGACTGCCATAGCGTGAGTTGATTGTGGAGGCCAGACTTTGGCCTCAATTTGCGAGCTCGTTTCTCAGCCATTTCTCATGATTCAAGTTGCTAAATGCAACATACCATATCGACTTTAAAATGCGTCTACTTGTTTTCTCTATGTCTAAGTCTAAGTGGGTCAAAACAAGGCTTAAAGTCGACCCATTAGGGTTGCGTTACAAAAAGGCAAATGGCAGATTTATACCTCAAACTTTGAGGCCTTATAACTATATATTTACTTGACAAAATTCGATGATTCCAGGGGCAAAACGCAGGTTATATGTCCTACTTTTGTAAGTAATTAAGTCTCGATTTTATTCTCTACTTCTAGTGGTCAAAATGGTGTACTCTAACCTACTGCGTGGGTTGTGTTTCTAATAGCATGCATGTGCGTTTTCTTTTTATATAACCAATGAGCCCAATACTACAGTGATTGGTATCCTAAACTTATTGCTCTCGTATAACCATAGTCCATGTTTCGTTTGTCACTTACACGTTTTATGGGGTTTAGCTAGTTTATTCGAACTACATCAGAAAGTGGCAAAAAAAAGTGTTTTATTTTTAACAGGTTTAAGCACACAACTATGGCACAAGAATTACAAATAAAAAGGTGATTAACAAGAGGTGCTTACTCACAAAAATGCAAGGGTAAGGGTGTGAACTCACAAGGACTTAGAAAGAAGGAGTGTGTTTAAGCTAGAACCAACGAAAACCCTAGCTCCACCAAAGGAAACCCTAACTGCATGAAATCTTTACGTGACTCCAAAACAACAAACTTTTATCCTTGCTTCCTCTCCTTATGAACCCACAAGAAGACTCCAAGAGTGACGACTAGGTTTAGGGTTTAATGGAGAAAATGAAAAGGTGACGATTGTGTGTGTGTGAATCGAAACCAGAAGGTATCAAAGGGTTTAAGGCTTGAGAGAGTTGATGGTTTGTGGTTATGGTGGTCTTGTGAAGATACCAAACTCAGTGAGCAAGAGAAAGAACACGTGAAGATTTTGATTTGAGTTGCTGTGTGGATTTGTGAATATCTCAACGTTGTCCCAACTTCTTCTTATAGACACAAGAGTATACATGCATAGTGTTTCCTTTTGTAGTCACATTATTTTGTTAAGCCTTTCATGGCAAGGTATTTCTTGGATTTAGCATGGTCAATGAACGTGGATTAAAAGGGGATTACTGTTGGGGAGGCGTATGAACAAAACCAAGGAAGTAGCAGCTAGTATAAATCACGGGTGTGTGTGGGTTTTTGAGAAAAAGGGTAATGGGCTTTATATGTTGGGTAAAGAGTTAATTTAGGATAGAATTTTGTTATCTTTTCTTTGAATAATTCAGCTGGTGAATTTTGGAATGAGGAAACACACGATTTTTTTTTGTCTATCTCATGGAAAGTTATATTTGATTCTTGCACTATGCTTATTGATTAAAGTTACTCCCATTGTTTGTATTATTTGAAATTTAAGAAGAATACTATAAGTCTAGAGTCAAAATTTCCTCATTAGGTTTAATACTAAATAATGAAATGATGACTCATATAAACGTTTTTGGTCAGCTAAGTCGTAGAGGAAATGAACGTACAAACTTTAGTTTAAACGAAGCCTTACTCTCGTTATTAGGAAGCCCTGGGTTAAACCTTACTTAACAGGGTTTAACTAGGCGGTTTCAATAAATGTAAGTACACAAGGATGATATAAATAGGAGAAAATAAGATCATTGAAACCGTAGTAGGACCTGAAAAACACGGGGTGTTATAATACCAAAAAAAATTGAGCATAGTAGAAATGTTTGTCAATTATTTTATGGTTTTTGAAGTAACTGTATAGAATTTGTATTAAGTTTATTGAAAATTCGTAAATGTCAAAACATTAAAAGACTTGTATATTAAGTAATAAAATAATAGAAGTTATCATTTTTTAAACGTTGTTAATTATTATTATTAATTTTTTTTTGAAAAAAATGCTGTTTAAGAAAAACTTAAATATTTGTGTGATACATGAAAAAAATAAATAAAATTAAACTTCTATATAAACACTATCATTTTGCGTGCATTTGAGAGTGTTCGTATGTTGTTGCAAACTATAGACGTTCAATCCTGTCTTGATTTTTGAGTCTTGAAACGACTACATATAGTTGGCCCGTGTGACAACACTGGTCGTAATTAAGGGTGCTTACTTGTTATCGCTCGAATCATGTAATAGGAAGAATCTTCCATACGAATGGGCTTGCCCGAATCAGCCAACGTTTTTACAATCTAACTGCCCCACACAATTTAGTTATATATTTATATGATAACTACCAATTAAAAGTCTGTAAGTTTTTGTTATGTTTATTGATTTTTACTAAATTTTTATCTATCCATGATTGTAAGTATCTAATACAAACTACACTCGCTTCTGGTTTAGTAAGGTTAACATTTTTATATATACATAAGTAGCTTTAGCTTGAGTAGCCCTTTAATTCCACCACAACTAATAGCTATGCCCAATAACTACAATATTCTCTACCAAAGTTCAATATTAACACCATTATAATAAATGTTGATCAGTCTCTAATTCACAGATAGATAAAAGATAAACATTCATGTACACAACCTAATATTCAGGGCAAGATTAAAATATAATGTATAATAAAGTAGTTACTTTATACTGGACTTGGGTATGAACATTTATTACTAAAAAACTCAGGTGATGAATGCTAAGAACCTATGATCTTTCATATATTGCACAAACTTGAAACAACTATCTCATACAAATGACATCAACTTCACTATTACACTCCAACTGCACAATAAAACCTGAAGTTTTTCGACCAACCATGTCAACATTGGCTTGAGCAGCTTGGGATAACCGATAAGTATGATTTACACGGACCCTGAAAGCCCACGATAACACATTAGTAAGCACCTCTTTGGTGGCTTAACGCATCTCGTTCCTTGAAAAAACATATGTCCTTAGTGAAGGCCTTGCTAAAAAGAGTGATTTTTCAGCCAAAGACGAATGTGTAGACATCCACTTGCTGCGTAGCTGTGCTTGTATGTTCAAGAAATCCCTTCTAAAATGTAGCATCAACTTGATCAAACATGGCCTTGCACGAGGTTTGAAATGCAAGAATGATAGAACCCTCCATACTCGATCTCATTGCTTCCTGCAAGATAGATGGCAGCCAATTCATCAGATCAGATCATCTTATAGGAGCATGCATGCCTTAAAATACTTATATACTCTCTCCATCCCATATATCTTGTCCACAAACAGCAAAGAACTCGATCTTAGATAGGTAAGCAAATTCATGAAGTGAAACATGCATATATATTAACAATTAGAACCACCTGGTGGATCTTCTAGCAGACTCCATATCTTGAACATGATAAGCACTGTCTCATTTTTAGCACTGCTGTTATTTGATTATAGAATTCAGTTTATTGTATCCCGTACTATTTTATTAGGTAAGTGATCTGCCAACACATTTTTAGCACCACATACACATAATGATTTATTTACAATGTGATCTCGTATACCCTTGAGATAAATAGGATCATACATCCATAGAATATAATCTGGATGAAGTTATTATAAAACCAAATTTAATTAATACAGAAACTTGTAAACTAAAAAGTGCACATTATAAATAAAAAATTTTTGAAGGTTAAATTTAACCAAGAGACTGATTACCTCTTGATCCACAACTGGAATATTGTCAGAAATACGTCTAACATCCGCCAACGTGCATGATCTATTGCATAGAGGATACTAAAAACAATAAATTAAGACAAGACCAGAAATTAGAATAATAAACATGGTTAAATTGAATTAATTATGTTTAATAGACTGGAAGACAAACTCACTCTCTCACTATTTATACTTGTAGCAAGCCACCTATATATACAATCTGCTCCAAAAAAATGGCCACAAGGAAGAGAGCTGCCTTGTTCTTCTAATACACCTAAATGACAGATTATAGGGTTAAAAAGAGCAAAAACTGAAGAACCCGCATCTGTATATATATACTTATAGCAAGCCACCTGTATATACAAGCTGCTCCAAAAAAAATGGCCACAAGGAAGAGAGCTACATTGCTCTTCTAATATACGTAAATGACAGATTATAGGGTTAAAAAGAGCAAAAACTAAAGAACCCGCATCTGCACAAGGTGTAAGCACTATAACCTTACAAAGCCTATCTTCCCTTTTATGATCATCTGGATCACCTTGATCCACAATCCCTTCATTGATCTTTATAAATCACCCTCTTTATTTCACCCCAACCATTTATACTTTAGATCAAGAGTGAGGGACTGCCTAGTAGTGATCAAGGTGCACTTTCAAGGTAAACATATTACTGAAGTGAGGCACCCACAAACTCATAAAAGATGTCCCAACTCTTTTGGCTTTATATTGTATACTTGTGTTCTTCATATGTAAAAGTCTGGTTATTGCTGGAAACTTCCTTTATAATAAATTATCCAATAATTGTCTTATATTATTATAAGTTTTATATTATTATATTCTGCAGATCAGATCAAGCGCAGCTAGCAAGGAGCAAGGATGGTTGGTTTAGGCATGCATAGATTACTGCCAAAGCTTGAGCCTAAATATTTATGTTTATTACTTAAATGCATCTTTTGTTAGTCAATTCATAACGGCTAAAGTTTCAAAGTGCTATGTACATCAAGCGTATAGGTGTCTTATTAGCCTAGTTTGTGATGACACACACGATATCAGCTACATCTATACAGATTAAATCAACAAGTATGTGGTGCAATTTACACTTTCTTTGTCCAATAACTAACAACCTAAAATGTTATGATAGCTGTACTTGCATCTCGTAAATTAAACAAACTAAAAAGTTATGTTCATTACTTAAAAAACATCTTTAGGTAGTCAATTCACAACAGTTGAAGTTTTGACAGTAATGTCTTGAGTTGTTTGTTTGTGATCACACACATGATAATAAGCAATGAAATATCCACATATACAAGTAATATCGACAAAGTGTCTAGTAAGACAATCATAGAGGACATGATTGATAAAACCGCACTAACCTTGGAAGCAAAAGTCCCTTGAGACCAGTTTAGAAGCCCGACCACCATCTGTCCCATTTGATTACAATAATCATCAATTGCCTATAACAATAGACACATTTTTCAGCATTTCTGAATTAGCCAACAAATAAAAAAAGAGGGTGCTCGGGATTGCTTATTTCTCCATGCGTATCTTATTTGGGGAAAATGCAACTGTATACCTTCATTTCTATCATGAAAACCTTTGGAAAGATATACGCAACCCTTTAACCCCTCTTGTAAACTAATCTAACATAAATGTGGAATCAGAAAATCCAAACACTATTTGCCTATTTATCATCAGTAACATCATATAAGGGGGTGTTTGTTTCGGCTTATGGCTTATTTGGGTTTAGGCTTATGTTTCATAAGCTTACTTTTTGTGGCTTATTTTGGAAACTTTTTGGCTTATATAAGTTCATTATGTCATAATGAAATAATGTTTCTGTGGAACTGAACTTCGCCATCTTCGCTCAAAAACTCAAATCAAAATTACTTGCCCATATTCAAAACCTCTTCAAATAAATAACCATTCATTTATTCTAAATCTCCAAATGTAATATTTGACTTAATGTTCATTGCAATTAAATTATAAAATAACCTTTAGACATTTTTGGTCCGTATATGATATATCATAAACTCTATGAAGACTCTCACGGTCTTTGTTTTCCCTCCAGTAAGCCACCGAAGCCTAAAAAGATTTCAAAGCAGAAATTAATAAACATATATGCAAGAAATTCAGTCTTAGTGTATCATAATATACATCACCTTTAAGAAAGCAATTGCTTTGACAAAAGCAGTGTTTGGTATTTGGGGACCGCGACACAAATCACCTAATAGACCAAACCTGTATACTGTGATTTTATTATCTTCTGGTGACCTACTAATGATCTCAACCTGATAATAACAGTAATTGAGAGATTATATTAAGATGCGATGCAAACATCGATTAACTAAAATTACAGAATATGCTACATAGAAGAAGCTTTACCTTAAACTGGTTATCAAAAACCATCTTAAGAGCCTGCTTTCGTGAAACTTCAAAACGATCAAAAGGTTGTTTTTCCTTAAAAAAAACATTAGGACTCCGACCCAGTTGGTGAAGTAGTCATTTTTTTGTTTCATGATAGCAGTTAGTTAACAACGCTAAATTTCATGATAACAGTTATAGAAAAAATAAAATAAAAACATAGAAACCTATCTCCGTATATGATGCATTAGCTCCGGTACCTGATATCGCAGCTGCAATTACCTCCTTATTACTATGTTCGCCTCCTGCTAAAGTTCAAACCATATCATTCACCTACATTTTTATCGCAATATTCCAGAACATTAAGATGCTTGATTTGACCTAAAAAACACTCTTTATCTAAATAATATACCTGAACACAAAACTCCTAAGAGACACCTTAAATTAATTACCAAAATTAAAATCAGAAACAACGCATAATATCAAGTCGAGGCCTTTCCATTGCTTAAATCAACCCTTTTGTAATGTCTTGACCAACCTATCCTCCAAGATGTTAATAAAGGAGATGACATAGTTTTTAAATATAGTGATGCTAATAAGTTCCATATTCAGATTATAATTACCCACAATTGGCTTTCTTGTGACAATAGAAGCGATCATCCATGGTATTTCAAGTACAAGCTGTACGTCCATAATCCAAGCCACGGATTTCAAATTTCCAAGAACAGTTTAGTAAGTTTATTCCTAACTAAAATTCCTGATTGTATAATAAAATCAGGCTTCGTGCATTTATAGCAAATCAATTCGCAAGGAATACTGGGTCTAGCTTAATTGGTTTATGGCAATTGATATCGTGATTGATGTATACAAACATGAAGCATTGGATTGGAGCCCATATCTGGTGCAAGAAACCAACATTTACTGCAATAAAAAATGATGAATCTTTTGAGCGAAAACACGAGTAAGGCGTTTAAGCTCACGGATAGATAGTTCTTTTGGGTCAGACGCGATTTCACCCTTGGCTCCACCGTAACGAACATTGACTACAACAATCTTCCAAGTCATTATTTGTGCCAATGCTATAACTTCACCATGTTCAACCTAAAAAAACAGATTATATCGTCAAGGTGAAGGTGTCATCAATGGAGATGAATTTAGAGACAAATTTCTCATGAATCTTGACATGGAAATCCAAAACTAATTTATCATGATATGGCAAATAGAACAATTCTTGCTACCATACTTTAAAACGTGATTTGAAACACCACGTAACTTGATCAATATCAAAGATAAACAGTAAACCAGAAGATATTACATTGTATATACTCACTTCTTGATACATCCAGACTTTCTACATTCAATAACAAAAAAAGGATCAACTCCTCGTGATGATAATAATATACTTTAATGTTTAGGGTTTGATTTTGGAAATCTCTATATAATAAATCACATTTTGAATCCTCAAACTCCATCTGCTAGCTCTAAAAAATGATTTGTTGAACCATCAAATGATAATCCATCAATTTTTTTGAAGGGTTTAGGCAATGACTAAATCATGAGTTGTGTTTAGGGTTTGATTTTGGAAATCTTTATTTGTTTTTATGGATTTGAGTTATCATAAATATAGTAGGCATTTTTTAAGGATTAGTTATCGAATTAAATGTGATAAATAATTTTGATGTTGCTTTATTATTTTTTTTTTCAAATGTAAACACAAAATCAGGACTGTTCTAGTGGTTTAGGGGGACTCTTCTAGTGGTTTAGGCCTTTATCTATTTGTGTATTGTCCTAGGTTCGAACCTTGCCATAACACTTTTAGCACGAATTTATGATTAATTTTACAAAAAAAACTAAAAAATAAATAAAATAAAAAGTGATAATTTTTACAAAAAAATATCTAAAAAATAAATAAAATAGATTTCCAAAAGACCCATATCTTTCCAACATGTCATTTTGCTAGATGCAGCCCTTGGGAATCTGAAATTTGCAAACAAGGGAACAAAAGATCCAGTCTTGGGAATTGCTATTCCAGCTATGATACTGAATGATAATATAAAGGCTTATGTTGAGTATTCAGAGTATTTGGAAAAGTCTAAAGGATCTGCACCAATCAAAGCTACAGGCAGAGGTAAAGGATTTCTTACCAAGCAAGGGGTTGAGATTGCTATTGAGAGAGTTAGTATTCCTAAAAGGAGACGGTCGAAGACTATGGTTGAAGAAGTCAGGCAATCTAAAGAGGTAGCAGAGGATGTAGACTCCGAAGAGACTGATGAAGAACCACCAGTTAGAAGAAGACCAATTGGAGTAGTCATTGGTGGAGAAGCTCACAGTGAATTAGATGATGAAGGAGTTGATCACTCAAAGAAATTGAAAGGATTGGAAACTCTATCAAAAACTACATAATTCAAGTTAAATATAGAGAAATCTAGAAAGGCAAGTAGACATGATTTCTTTATTTAACAACGTCCAAGAGGCTCGGGTGAAGGATGAAGAAACATGTAATCTAATGATCAAACCAAGAACAAGAGTGAGATGTGGGTTGTGATGTTTTAGAGAGAGAAAGTGGATGGAAAATGGATGATTGAATTACTATGTGGAAAATATGGAAAATGAAACAACCAACCCCTCTCCAAGGCTAGGAGAGGGCTTATATAGTTACCTTAAGGCCGTCTCATGGGCTATGATAGGCTTCCTATGGTCTTTGGGCCGGATTAGCTTCTATACTTAACATTACACAATCTACGAGCTAAGACCTATTACAACTTGGAAGTGACCGACACTTTTTATGTTTCCAACAATCTCCCCCTAAGGGAGGTCACTCCATTTTACAAAACTTTAAGCCTAGCATACAATGCTTTGTCTTTAGTCTTTAGCTCGTCCTTTTGACATTCTCCTGTGAGTATGTTGTAGTGATCATTGATTTCTGGATTGAGCTTGTTCCTTGAGCTTGTATTTGACATTGTGATCTTGAGCCTCTTGAGATCATCATCCAAGCACAATCTCTTTGCCATCTTGAAACTTTGCCATCTTGTGGATTTGTGATTTCTGAACCAACATGCTCATACCTTTCTTGAATGGATGTCTTGGAAAACTTTAATGCTACTTCTTTCTTGAGATTCGTTAACTATAATACTTCGTCACTTTGAGAAAGACGTTCGTTATCAGAGTAGCGGAAGTCTTGAAATATGTATTTGAGTCTTTCATGAAGTCCTTATGTTTGTCTATCGGGTATGAGCATGTGGCTATGGATCTTGTGAGTCAGCTGGAATCAGGAACCTCCACCACCATCTTTAAATAGCCTGCATAAAAACAGTTAACAATAAAGCGGGGGGACGAATATGGCTTTGTCATTCGCCCAGGTTTGGTTGGAGTAACCTTCAAATCCGTGAGGATCGACCTGTGATCAGATAGATTCAATTTAAGAAGAATCTTCTTGACAGGATTTCCAGCTGTAGTATTGAATCTTTCTAACACATAAGTATTAGATTCATCGTACTCAGCATGTTCTCATTATCGGAACGTCTCAAAGCAGACAGCACGATAAGAGTGAACCAGTGAGTTACTATCTCACCGATTGATATAGAAAATCGATTTGAAAATCAATCGACGTGTCACTTGCTAAAGTGGTTTTGTGACACATCGAGAGTTTTAAGCAATTCAAAATTCTTTAACCGTTGATCCATAACCTGGAACAAGTTTGATTCATAAAGAATCGCACCATTGTTGCTTTCCAGTTGTCACAAGCTTGATTCATAAGAATCGCACAAGTCACCTACCATGAGCTTGTTTGATGTTGGCTCAAGCAGGATTTCCATCTTCATTGTGAATACCTAAGTATCACTCGGATGTTCTGGCAAAATCACAAGGATCTTGCGTAGGACTCTAATGATATTACTTGATATTCACATTGTGTGAGATAACAAGCTAAATTATGACAAGTGTCCTAATGAGATTAATGGATGATCTCTTTTGGCTCTAGACTCAATAGTGCACTTTTAATTTTAGTGATCGGAGGCTGGAGCTGAGTGCCACCTTTTCAATATCAACTAACTCGGAGTGAGAAAGTCAATAGAAATGAGTGTATCTCCGTGAGTTTTGAAACAAAGTCTTTCCGACTTTGAGTGGCTGGGAGGGGTTTGTGCATAGCGTCACTGGGTCCATGACTGTCTTCAATGTCAGACAACACCTAAGTGTTTCTGACAGCATATGTATTGACCCGGTTTCTGCCTAAGTGTATGGAGGGCTTCTTTCTTTTCACCCTTTATCCTTACATTTCTTTTTCATTCTTCAACCCCTTCAATGCTTACCGAGACTTCATAACTAACACCTTGTTGGGTTTGTTCCAGTGTTAGCTCCATCTCAGTCGGCATTATTCCCGATTCTCACTTTTTCTCCTTTTTAATCATACCTAAGGACTTCTACACTAACTAGTGGATATCCCTGGGTAGATCCCTCCGGTTCTGGCTGGATCATGGGATTTGAATACCTATACCTAACCACCTTATAACTCCATAAAATTAAGTACATGGTCGGTCTTTTAGGGTATTCCATCACCATTACAAACCAAAATCATTGAAAAATTCATTCAAAGTGTTTGATATAAATATCAAAAGGTTTACACTTTGAATGTTTTTAATCATCACTAAAAGCTCCCCCTTAACATGTGCATCGTAATCGTAGTACATGCTAAGTGTGGAGTGCATCGAGTCCATTTTAATTGATTACTTCTGTCAATATACATTAAGTCCAGGTTAATCACATTTTCTCCCCTTATCCAAAATGTTAATCCCTTGATATTTTGGATATCAATTGATTAACCGTTCGGGGACAAAATGATGTATTCTAGCAGAATGGAACATATTATTGCTCCCCCTCAACTTTTGAGGGTTTATAAGATGGTGCCGAGTACAATTATTTGAAAGATTTTGAATTTACTAAGAAATTCTTGTAAAATTTGTACTCGAGCACATCTTATTTTTCACCAAAAAGACCTATAGTGATCCCTCCGGTAGTGACTCTTTTAACTCGAGTGGGAGTAGATAAAAAGCGGCTTTACTGACTGTTTTTCAGCTTTTTCTAGCACTTATATTCAGTCAGCAAAAGTCACTTATCTTCTTGTGTGATTTGTAGGTAACTGTATCCTTTACGTAAAGATATGATGCAGAGTAATGCTATTTGGGCCTATAATCTATGCCCAACAACATGCTTAATGCCTATATCACATGTACATTTGTATTATGCATTTTCTCTCTCTATTCCAATGATCACTATTTCCAATCCACTAATCAAAACATTAGGCACACAAGAAGGACATGCTAATTAAGCAATAAAATCATTTTTCATACATAGAAAAACAATGTTTGGTCCTCGTTATATATCTAAAAGATATATGCCACTCATTTTTATTTATTTAGGTTATGCGCACATAATCATCACTCTATAAAAAACTGTCACTAACTCCCGTAAGTGTCAAATCATCCATTTCCCCTCTCAGTCATCATTTACGCAAAGCACATATTTGTTTGAATCTTAAATCATCATACGAAAACACAATCTCTCTCACTTTTTTTGTTTAAATTATGATGGTGCCCGAAGGGGATGTTTTTATATCTCCTCGTGGTGAGTGGTGACTAACTGAATGGTGTAGTGGTAGTGGTGTGTGACATTGTGTCTCACGCATGAAGAAATTTTGGCCACCATGAACCACCAACCATCGCTCCATGAGGGAACCGAACCCTAATATTAGAATATGTTTTTAGCTGCATCTTAGGCTGTTTTTAGGGTTTCACAACCCTCTTGTAACAGCCTCAACTACATGTTTTTATCAAGTGAGATCTTCTATCTTTTATCATTCAATATGTCTATGTGTTGCGTGATTAGTTATTGTTCTTCACTTCTTTTTAACATGTTAGGCTAGATCCATTTTGTATTTACTTATGATTGCATGAAACTTAATATGTAGATCCTTATTGTGTTGCTTCTTGAAGAAACTAAAGAATCATTGATCCGGTGGTCGGGGAGACTCAGACCACAAGATAGCCATGTTTAGAGAGAGAGTGTAGTGAGAGAAAGAAATGTGTAAAATAAATGTGAAAAGGAAAATTATACAAGAGTCTCAACCCCTCCATGGAAGCCATAGAGGGGTATATATAGTCCATACGCCTCACAACTATACAATAATGCCTATTCTAGTCCTTGCGTATGTGACCATGGTAAACTATGGTAATTCCGTAATGTCGTCACATAAAATGAATTTCTAACAATCTTCCCCCATGGGACGATATACGGAATTACATACAATATTTTCCAAACAAGTACATATTGATTAAGAACAAGAGCTTCCATGAAGCTTCCAATACTGAAGATGTCTTCTGTGGTCTTTGACTTCAAGTCTGCACTCCAACATTAATCATCTTTGTAGTACCTTGTAGGAGAAATATTATAATAGGCATAAACTAGGAAACCCATACACTTCTTGGTTAAGGAGAAGCTTCTGAATCAGCTTCCCCCTAATTCATGCCACATATTCTTCATTTAGAAGCTTTCAAAGCTTCCCCCAAACTAGCAATCCTCTCTTGAGCAGTTTCAAAGCTTTCTTACAAGCTTAGAATAATTAAGTGCACAACGGAATTAGTAGGATACTGGTATGTGTTTAAATACACATACTATTTTCCATTAAAAACAAGCCTAAATGACCAAAAACAGACAAAAACTGCCAAATATATGTTTGTTTTGCATTTGTATTGTGCAGGAAACGGATATCACACAAAAGGACGAAAAACAAAGCCAAAAACGACAAAACTGAGCACGAAATGGAAATGTGTGAAAAGACGAAGCCAAATCAAAGCCAAAAAGTCAACCAAGTCAAAGTCAACCCCGACAAAGTCAAGTCAACTCCGAGAAGCTGAATCAGAAAAGAATATAACTTGAGGGACTGAAATTGCCAAATCCCAAAGTTATATTACTAAGATAAAAGGACGAGGGCTTAATTGCTATTTATTGAAAATACAACTTTAGGGGGCATTTCTGCCAAGCCCCTAAAGTTGTATTAAAAAGGGACTATCTTTGCAATTGATATATATGAGTCAAAAATAAGCCACTTGGATGATAAGCCAGAACTGGATGGGCTTATTGGCTTATTTACTAGCTTATACTTAAGCTAGAGCTCGTAGATTTAAGCCTTTAAGGGCTGAAGAGGTCCTTGTTAAGCTAGGAAAAAGGTACCCTTCTTTTACCTCTTAAATTTCAATATTGAGCTTATTTTATGCTTATCCTGCTTTAGCTTATCTAAGTGCTTATTTGTTGTTCATTTATGCTTATTATTGCTTTTTAGTTAATTTTCTTCAAGAATCTTAAGCTAATTCAACTTATTTGCCTTTTAAAGTCCCTTTTTGAAACTTAAAGGGGTGCTTGGTTTAACAAGTTTTATGGGTTAAATTGGGTCAAAACTAGCTTTGTACCATTGAGTCAGCTTTGATTAGTTAAAAATAGGTATAAAATTCAGTTTGTTTGAGTTTTGAAGTATTTAATCTTATAATCATAACTTAGTATACTTGTGCTTGAATCTGTTAGTTCATAAGCTCATTTAAATAAATTGTGTTATTGGATTTTTACATGTGATGTTTTTATGCTGATTTGTGTATGTTTAGTGTTAGATCAAGATAGAATAGAAGTAGCTAATCTTGCATATGGTATTTTTGTCCCTTAGTCAAAGCTGTCAATTTTTGTTCAAGCATAAAAAGTTCAGTTTTAAATTTGAAATTCAGTCAAGTGAAAGTCAATTCTAAGACTTAAACTTTCCATAGTTAAAAGTTTCATAAACATTTATTTGAAAAAAAAGAGTCAAAAATAAGCCACTTGGATGATAAGCCAGAATTGGATGGGCTTATTGGCTTATTTACTAGCTTATACTTAAGCTAGAGCTCGTAGATTTAAGCCTTTAAGGGCTGAAGAGGTCCTTGTTAAGCTAGGAAAAAGGTACTCTTCTTTTTACCTCTTAAATTTCAATATTTAGCTTATTTTATGCTTATTCTCTTTTTGTTGTTCATTTATGCTTATTATTGCTTAATATTGCTTTTTAGTCAATTGTCTTCAAGAATCTTAAGCTAATTCAGCCTTATTGTCTTTTAAAATCCCTTTTTGAAACTTAAAGGAGTGTTTGGGACAAGGCTGAAAATGGGTTAAAATGGTAATGACCATGGGTTGGATCACCTAGTCTATTTAATCTAGCTTAAATAAGGTCTAATTAGTAGTTTTTATCAGTTATTATAGTTTAAAACTCAAAGGTTAAAGTTAAAATAGTATAAGTTTAAGTCTGTAATAAAATTGACTGCTAGGTTTGCTTATTTTGATCAGTTTCTTAAGATGTATCAGTGCATAATCTGCCTGTCCAATTTGAGTGTACTAATATGCTTAGAACTGAGCCTTGTGTCTGCATTTGTTGTAGTTGTGTTTATGTCTAAGTGGTCCAAGTAGGGGGGGCCCTAGCAGTTTAATGCAATCTTTTTTAGGTCAAATTTAATTAAGCTAGTATTGTTATTAAGCTGTAAAATTTGGTGCACAAACTCATTGGGCACCAATCTCAATATTTTTGAGCTCAAAGAGTAGTTTAAAGCTTATTTGGTTGACTTATTGGTAGGCTGCAAAAAGCCTTTTGGCTTTTATAAACTCAGCAGCTGCTGAGTGTGATTGCTTTCTTTAAGACATAATTTTTTTAGGTGACTTTTGCCTCTAAATCATTTTCAATTGCTGTTTCTTGTAGCTTATTGGTAGATATTTTCATGGATGCAAGCTTTACTTCTTAAAAATCCCTTTTAAGTCCTTAAAAATAAGCACAAAGATGCCCTCATAGGCTGTTAGGATCAAAATCCTCCCCTGGTGCTGAGAGTGCTTATTTGAGCATTAATTTGTGATTTGCTTGCTGAATTTTGTACTTAAGTGCTTATCAAGTGTGATTAAGTACCTGTGTTTGCTTATTCACCCTCTTCCTTTGCTTATTTTGTCTAAAAAGCAATAAGAAAAAGCCCTTTGACCCCCTTGTTTTAAGCATCCTGTCTGTCATAGCTATTTTTAGAGTCTTTTTCATGGCTTATTAGTAATTCAAAATAAATATTGTTTGCTTTTTATTATAGTTTTTTATGTCCTCTTTTCCTTTTTATAGCTTATAGTTCTTAAAGTTTTGTTATATGTTGCTTATAATTAAGCCCAAAGTAGCCCCCTTTGTCTGTTTGTATGTGTTTTTTATGACAACAGCCTTTTAAGCTTTTCTTTGCTTATTTCTCTTTCAATCTTGCTTAATTTAACCTACATTTGCTTATTTATGTTAGCTTAGCTTATTTTTCTATTTTGTAGCTTATTTAGGCCAAAAAGCCCACTTTTTAGCTTAATTTTAAGCTTAGTGTACAAAAGGGATAATCTGTCAACTTTCTTGTGCTTTTTAAGTGCTTATTTTTAAGTTATAAAAAATTTTCTTTTTTTTAAAGTTGCTTAATTTTTGGTTCTTAAAAAAGTTGTAAAAAAAATAAGCATTTAAAAAGGTTCGGGAGAGGGGAAGCCAAGGGTGAGCCGAGGCTCGAACCCAAGACCTCACCCTACCTCCCAACCCTTTTAAACCAAAGTCTCTACCGCTGTGCTACAATAGCTCATCCGGTAGAGACTTCATTGGTTAATTACTTAAAGGCTTTTCAGCCCATTTCCTTTATAAGCTGTTTTGGCTTATTTACCAGCTTATTAGATAAGCTAGTTCTCCCTTTTTATTTTTCATAGGACCTTTATAGTTTCAACTATTTTATGTAATTTTTCCAGATTTTTTTATACACGTTTAGTATTTTTTATAATTTATTTTTATTAAAAACTTTAAAAATTCATAAAAAAATAAAATATAAATCAGAAAAATATAAATCTTTTTTTTAAAATTTTCTTTTTTAGTATAGTATCTAGGAAAAATAAAAGTGTTTTCGTAGGGTCATTTTTTTAAAAAGTTCACTTTTTAAAGAACGGGATTCGTCCCCGTTTTTGATTTGACTCGTTTTTTGTCCAAACGAACTCCGTTTTTAGTCTAGTTTTTTTAAACTTCGTTTTTAGTCAAGTAGAATCTATTTTTAGTTTAAAAATTGTTCTAGGGTTAAAATTGCAAAATTTAGGTTTTTGACCCTCGTTTTCCGTTCCGTTTTAGGATTTAAGCGTTATAGCTTTCGTTTTTTAGGTTTTCTTTAATCGTTTTTGCATATTTAACTTGTAGAAAGAGAAAAATCAATCATAACTTTGTCATATTCAAACATCAATCATCAATCCGTCATTCGATTTTCAATTGCACACCTCGTTGGGACATAACGACCCGGGAAATCAAACTTCCGGAAACATATATATTTTATTTTGTGAATTCTTAACCAATCCTTGGCTAAAGGTAATTGGTTGAGTGTTTGCTTATATATTATATATATATTATTGACGAATCAATTTTTGGCGCCGTTGCCGGGGAGGCTGTGAAACGATTATCGTAACGTTTGACAAATTGTGTTTGAATTTGTGAATATTTCTTTTATTTTCATAAAAATATAAAAAATACAAAAATATTTTTCATTTCTTTTAGTATATATTTATTAAAAAAAAGAAAAGAAAAAAAAACCAAAAATATAAAAACATTTTCTTAATCGAGAAATAAAATTCATCAATTATATAATACTTTCACTAAAGTATTATCATCAATAAATTCTCGAACCAAAGATTCAAAAACTTGCCTTTTGTGTCACTTGCGAGGTACGGCTCACCTTTGAAAGTTAAACAAACTATAAGAGGGGTATAAGGAGGGTTGTTCCAACGAACTACGACCCGAAAGGAGAAATAAGCTTCGCGCTATCCCTCTCCTCCGCTCCTTTGTGAGTTTTTCTTTCGAAGAGCTACCGTGAAGCTTGCTGATTATCAGGTTTAAGTTGTTAAGTTGTCTTATCATTTTGTCCGTTAAAATAAATTGTGAATTAATGGAAAAACCAAAAATAATCTTCTTTTTCTTCGTATTATTTAATTCTTTTCTTATCCATCTTTATGTTTAATTCTTATGACGTCATTCGATTATCGTTTGAATCCGATTTACGCGATTAAAGAATGCTCGACTTGTGGAGTTTTGTACACTGCAGACTTTTGTTGTTCAAAAAAGGGTCTTGAAGACAAGATTCTTGTTCCTAAACCCCCTCGAAATTGTGCAAGGTGTGCAAGGTGTGGAACCCCGGTTGATGGTCCGTATTGTCAAGGATGTGCTCTTTTACGAAAGAAATTTAAGGAAGATTTGTTTACATATTGTGTGGAAAATGAATTTTTCGAAGACCTTCAAGATACTTCCGAATCATCCGATGACAATACCAACGTTGTTAATGCTCCTCAAGAGCCATTCGTTGGTAATCAGGACCCCGGTGAAAATTCCTCACCAAGTCCTCTACACATTGACCATTGTTGTCACGAGTGCGGTGATTCGTTAGATGGAATCTTTTGTCGACAATGCACGTGTAAGTCTTGTGGGAAAGGTGCTCATTACGGTTATAATTGTCCTCCGAGAGTTCCGATTATCTCTAATCCGGAACCATGCAAAAATCAAACCATTGATGAGCCCCTACAAAACTTGCAAGGTTTGCAACAACAATGTCTCCTTGGTACATGCCAAAGATGTGGTTGTAATGAATACAATGGAGTTTGTTTTTATTGTAAAGTTGGAAATGGAACACCAAGCAATTTTTCAACTCCGTACTCTTCTAACGATTCTCCAAGTGTTGCAAACCATCCTCCACAACCACAATACGTACCATACTCTTGTGAGTTATGTGGGAACGATTCTCATTACGGTTACGATTGTCCACCTCAAGTCCCGTTTGTCTACAATCAGGACCTGTGTTTCAATCAAAACTTTGATTATTTTCCACAAACTTCACCGAGTTTCCCACAACAATATCCTTGTTGTGAAAATTGCGGGGGTCCTCATGAAACCTTCCAATGTCAACCAATGAATGAAGACTATTATCATGAGCAAAATTCTTGCTATGATTATAATTCTTTTGGTTTTGACCAATTTCAACCCCGCAATATAACGTCAATCATCCAATTCTTAATTCTCAAAATGAGCTTCTAAATTCTCAAAATAAGCTTATGGAACAAATAACAACCATACATGATTGGTTGGTCAAGTTATACAAAAGAAGGAAGAAGAAAAGCGAATTGCGGAAGAGCAAGCGGCTAAAGATCGATATTGGAAGATTCCCATTTGCTACGATGATGACGAAGACAACACCACTGCAATCACACCCGTTTTACCAATCGAGGAACCCGATAACTCTCTAAGTATGGGGGACGAGCATCTTGACACTATTCCAGCAACGGAATCGGACGAATTCATAAAGTCTAGTGTTGAGAACCTTGTCCCAATCCCAAGTGAGTCCGAGGGTATTCCTGACAATGTGTGTGATGTGCCTCTTTGTGAAAATACCACCCCTCTTAATGCTCTCAATGAACATTCTAAGATTATTGTCAATTCCTACGATGATAATTCTTCGAGTGATGACGATTCTCCCTACGGTGAGAATATCGATTATGTCGATGCATCACCTCCCGATGTTGAGATCGTCAGCTTAGAGGTGGTAGAGATTGTTGATCCGGAAGTTGGAAGGATTGATGATGACATTCTTTTAACAATCAAAGACGATATCCTTCGTGAAAAATTGTTGAATGTCAATCTTCTTATTGCTAAGATCGATTCATTAAGAGATAATCCCACTCCATCTTCCGAAGTTGTGACCAAGTCTTCCTCCACATCTCTTAACCTTTTCTTGGAGGAGACTAACACCTTTGATAATTCTATTCCCGAATCTAAAACTTTCCGCTTTAATCTGGAAGAGATTAGTAGTGGCAGTCCCACTACTCATTCTGAGTTATCTCTTCCTGATTATAAAGCTTTCTACGTTGATAACGATCATTTTAAAGAGAGGAGTAGTGGCAATACCATTACTCATGTTGATCTTTCTCAATATGATTCGTTTATCTTTGATCTTTCGAATGATCAGTTTCCTCCTGCCGATAGGAGTAGTTTTTATCACAAGGAGTTCGCCGATGAACTTGCTCACATCATATCTCCACCGGAGTATGATCATTTCTGCTATAAGATTGAGCCCGAGCTGGGCAATCTTACTAT
This sequence comes from Tanacetum coccineum, assembly GCA_026074375.1. NCBI lineage: Eukaryota > Viridiplantae > Streptophyta > Magnoliopsida > Asterales > Asteraceae > Tanacetum > Tanacetum coccineum. The sequence goes on from BQNB010034933.1 coordinate 50,056, forward strand.
GGATGTGGTGAATGATATTTTCCCAACAAGAGAACCCAGAGTTCATGTGCCTAATGTTTTACCCACCCATCACACCCTTAACTTGGATCTGGATTTCATACTTTTAAGTGAACCTTTCTTCGCTTATATTGTATGGATCTTTCTTCCTTTTCTCACGTATCCAGTTGCTCCACCATATCTTCTCTCCTGTGGGAATGAAGATACCATTTTGACCCCGGCATCTACATTTATCATTCTTTTATGTCGGGTATATCTCATCGGAGTGGAACTTTCATAAAATTCAATGTTTATCCAAACCACTTGAATGAAAGTCCGATGGAGATTTTATCTTCCACTTGCTCCCCCATGGACCAATGAATTTGGGGTCGAGTTAGGCTCAAGACTCGGTTAACAAAAAAATAAGGCGCTTCGTGGGTGGCAACCCATGCTTATCCATTCTATCTTCTTTCTATTTGCTAATAAGTGTTTTTGTTGTTGTGCGGAGACTCGCTTTTTCTATTATCCGTATTTTGTGTTTTGTGTTGTATTGTCCATGATTGCCCGGATTCTGAAGCCTCTCGTGCTTGCGGTTTTGTCCTTCGATCACAAGAGCTTCAAATTCTCAGCTTCATTTGGGAATCCGATATCCTAATCTTATCGACTAACGTTTATCTCTAGCATAATACATAAACGACTTAGGATTTAGGTACAGACCCTTCTTAAAACATTGAGGACAATGTTTCATTATAGTATGGGGGATCTTCGATTTGATTGTGCCTGCAGCCATTGTTTTCACGTAATCCCGTTTTTACCACCAAAATTTCAAAAAAATGAAAAAATTTTCAAAAATAAAATAAGTGTTTTGTCACAATTTTGACTTTCCTGCTGGGTAGAATAAGAGTAAATTTTGACTCGATCGAGCGTGTTGAGCTCTAGCTTGTTCCTTAACGTTTAGACTAAGCGTTCGCGAATATTCGCGAAGAACGAAAAATGATAGAGTTAAGTATGAGTTGGATGCTAAACAAGGATTATTTGGAAATCTTAAGAGCTCATGTGTGTAATTTGTCGCTTTTTCTCCCATAAGCTCTTAACCTGATTAATATACGTGCTACTTTTGGAGATTAAACTTGTTAGGATTTATGTTTTAGTAAGTTAGTACCGACAGTACAAATAGTTAGTACTGTTAGTGATAGTTAGTACCGACAG
>BQNB010034934.1:0-51239 GCA_026074375.1 Tanacetum coccineum
TAAAAAGGGTGGTGTTTGGTTCGTGTATGGTAAAAAGAAAAAAGAGGGTTTTCGTAGTTTTGATGTTGTGGTCGTGATGGTTGAATAATATATGATGCTATAATGCTTATTTTTGATAGTAGTTTGTATGGCTTATTCGGGCTTATATGCCACGTGTAGATTTCCAAAATCACTAGGAAAGTGATTTTGATTATTTTTGTATTATGGCGTATGTTGTGGACTATTTTTGAGGCTTATGGTAGTAACTAAATGCGATACGTAGCTCTATAGCTTATTTTCAAGCTTAATATACGTATTTTGGAATTATGGACTCACGGCCCAATAAGTCTATTTGAGCCGCGGCTTAATGGGAGGGCTTATTGTGGTCCCAGATTATTTTCTACTTATAAGTATATACTTATATATGTAAATGGACCTTGGTTTTGGACTTGGATTATATTTTGGACTTATAAATGTCTAATGGAATCCTTTGGGGCCCTTAAAGCAAAACATATATAATCCGTAATGAAAAGTTTTGATAGGACTTTGAAAGTGGAAATGTATTTACGAAGTGATATTGAATGATATTTTGGGGAAAAATGTTGGTAAGCGTTAAAAGATTGAGATTTTGTGGAATTTTGACGAAAAGTTCGAATTTTGTAAAAATTGTGAAAATAAGGTTTTGAAACCTTGGTAAAACGTTTATAAACGTAACGGGTCATGTCGAAATTTCGTAAAAGTTTATACTTAAATTTTTTTAAACATGATTTTTGATTTTTAAATAATAAAATATTATTTAATTATTTTATTTATTTAATAAATTCACTAAAGGACGAAAAATATAATTTTTCTCGAAACTTTCCCGCGTAATTGTTTATAGAGGTAAACGTTTCAGTTTCAACCTATAATGATAGTGTGAAGTGTCTAAGGGTTACCGAATGGTCTTGTTCGAAATATTTTTTTAATTATTAATTATGAAGATAGTTTATTATATGTACTTAGCGATTTTCTCTAAATTATATAATAGGTATTATATCGGAATGAGATTGCTATATTTGGATTAAAGACCGTCAACCATCACACCACTAAAACTGTTTTTGGGTAAGGTACAACGCTTAAAACACTATATCAAACTGAGGATTGTTTTGGAATGGATGATTAATTGGACATTAAATGGACTAGTCAGTTGCAGCGTCGTTGCATTTGCTTGTGTGATTGAGATTTGGTTGCTAAAGACTTGCTTGAGGTGAGTTCTTGTAGCCCCACTTTTTACTGGTATTTTTTGTCCGTAGAGGGAAAATATTCCAAATGTGTTTTGAAATGTTTTTATTGATCTGTACGAAATGTGGTTTTGTTTTTAGGACAAGATATGTGCTTATGACTGCTATGTGAATATTATGTGTTGATTTACTTGCAGTTATGTGTTTGTGCAGGCGAATTCTGTGTGGTACTTGCATGTGCTGTGTTTGGCATGCAAGGCTTCTGGTGTACTGCATGTTTGTGTTGGCATGCAAGTCTGTTGGTACTTAATGTGTTGTGTTGGCATGCAAGTCTGTGTGGTTTCGCCCTATATTATAGTGCTCCAGCTGGTGAAACCCCTTTAGGTGCGTTAGTGGATTTGGGAGTTGCGACTCCCGGTTTATTAGTAATGTTGAGATATTAGCTACGGATGCTATGTCTTGGATTGTTAGCATATATTCACTGTCATATAGCACTATTGTCCACTGTTGAAATATTGGCACATCTTTTGGGTTTAAGGTCAAACCTACGAGCTCACCAACATTATTGTTGACGTTTTCGAGTATCATTTTCAGTGAAGTGGAATGAAGATAGTTTGTTAATTGTGATAGCAACTTAGAAGTATCCCCTGTGATTTTCGTTTTGAAGTCTTCTTGCTTGTTTTTTGAATCTGGTATTTGAATGGTTTGGATTAAGTTTGGATTACGATTCCCTATGTGGCAGTTGAGTAATATGTAAAGATTGGGATTTTAGTTCATTTGGACATCACTGATTTGTTTCAATTGATGGTCTCCATAAGCTCTTGAGTTTTTGCATATGGTATTTTCTCTATTTTTTGTAATCTTGGTTTTATGATTGATCTTATATGTTGCCTTCCTGAGTTTTGCCTTTGTGGGTTGTGACAGATTGATCAGAGCCAAAGTGAAGAGAATACTAGTGGATTAGCCTAACTAAACCTAACATCCGTCGTTTAGTTTCATATAGGATCTATGTGCGCGGTGTTCCGCTTTTGTGTGCTTTCTTGTGTTCGCGGGTTGGTGCTTTAGTTATGTCAGTTATTGAAATGTGTGAGATCAATATTAAATATGACTAGGAAAGGATGTGAATATAAGTGCGGTGGCCAACTTAGTTATAAGCATATCATAACCCATGCATACTTAGTAATGTTGTTCACACAAATCGATGTTGACACTGTAAGGTGGTGTTATGTGTATATCGGGTATATAAAATATCTATATATATTAGTCTTCCCACTTACCTAACGTTGCCCATGTTCTCCCTCGTGTGGATAATGTTGCCAAGGGTGATGACCCGAAGTGCTGGCCGGACTGCTGCCGAATCATTAGGAGGGGGAACGGGTGAACGGGTTGGTAAGTGAAGGTGGTATAAGACCTAAGAAGGAAATGATGACGTTGATGATTTGAAATGGTTCAAGGAAATACCTAGGGATGGGAGCGAATGGGATGTAGGGGATCAAGATGGGAATTTAAGGGAGCAATGGAACATCGACTTTTCTCGATGAGCATTGCCAACAAATTACAAAAACCACGTTACCGACATTTGGCTCAGGATTAGCTTCATCAGTCGGGAAATGTTAGAAATCATAATGGTAATAGTGGTTAAAAAATGACAGTTCAGGAGAACGTTAGGACAGTGATAGTGAAGCAACCGGAGTAGTTGTCATATCAGTAGTTCTTACTTGTCACCGCTAGAATAAGATGTAATAGAGGTGTTGTAGTTCTTACTACCTCGTTTATGAGATATTAGAGTCTATGCACTATATAAGTGGTTGTAGTATGACCAAAAGTTCTAAAATACCTGCTTGTTTCATTTGTGGTAAAGGCTTTTAACGAGTGGAACTCTCAGATCCACATGCTAGTCGGGAAGTTTGCTGTATAGTAAGTCATGAAAGACTTTAAATTATTATGATATAGAGAGTTTTGTCCTAGTGCATGAAGAGTGCAAAAGTTGAATCTGATGTGGAATCACGTTATGGTCGGTGCGGCCATGCTGCATATACTGATAGGTTTCCCCTTTCATGATTTGTCTAGGTTAGTTCAGCGCATTTGTAACTCCTAAGTAGGATGATTTAAGTAATTGTATGGCCTGTGCTCCACAATCCGTGGATTGGTGGCAGCAACGGAGCCAAAGACTATACAAAAGGCTGTGCAGATTTCTGGTGCACTGACCGATGAGGTTGTGAGAAATGGATCAATTAAAAAAGTTGAGAAAAGAGGAAGTGTAGGGGAACTAGCAAGGATAGGAGTGGAAGGGATGATAATAAGAGGACTAGGACTGTGAATGCTTTTGCTACTACTGTAAACCCTGTAGGAAAAGAGAATACGGGTACTTGGCCCAAGTGTACCATCTGCAACTACTTCCACGCACCCGGTGGGCTTTGTCGCATATGCTACAACTGTAACCGCCCGGGTCATTTGGCAAGGGATTGTAGAAGTGTGCCAAGGAATGTGAATCCTGTCAATGCTAAAAACCCAACTGTTAGGGCATGTTATGAGTGTGGTAGTACTGACCATGTCAAACCAGCTTTCCCTAGGTGGAATAGAGCACAAGGACTGGGAGAAAATCGTCCAAATCAAGTTGCTAGTAATAATAGGGGTCGGGGTCGTGGAAACCAAGGGAACCAGGCTAGGAAGGGGTATTCATGTTGGGACAGAGGAAAGCTCGCCAGGAAATCCGAACATGTGACGTACTGTTACTTTAAAAAACATTTTGGCCACTACCTATATTTAACCTCTGTGCTGTTAGAGTTTTTTTTTCCACTACTTTTATACCTCAAGTTAGCTTAGAGCCCAGCGCCTTACGTTTCGATATAGAGCTGAGATAGCTATGCGGCAACAATAGAAGATTGATAAGGTTATAAGGTTTCAAACTAGAAAATCAAAGGGTCCATGTCTTTGACATCGACCTGATACCTTTGGAATGGGATTTTGAATGATTAATAGGTATGGAACAGGTTGTCTAATTACAAAGGCTAAAATAATTTGCCATGAGAAGTAAGTAAAGGATACCAAATTGGATGGCAGGAGTACTATAGAGTATTAGTAGAGAGAACCGGGAAGACAAAGCGAGACGTCTTGAAGAGATGCTAAGCTAATGCAAGGAAACAAAAGAATTGTGTGTTAAGATTTTTCCTGAGGTATTCCCTGATGACCTATCTGGATTACCCGCCTATTCGGGAAATTGATTGCGAATTGATTAATCAACTGAAGCAATGCCGGTAGCAAGTCCTCCAATCGTTTTGGCACCATCGATGGAGGAGTTACTGACACTCAAGGAAACTCCAAGACACAAAGGTTTCATTCGACGAAGTTCGTCGCCTTAAGGAGCGCTGGTATTGTTTGTTAAGAAAAAGGATGATTCTTTTAGGATGTGTATTGGTTATAGAGAGTTGAACAAGTTAACTGTTAAGAATTGTTATCCACTTCCTAAAATTGATGATCTATTATCAATCTACAAGGTCGCAGTTTTTGCTCAAAGATAGATCATAGGTCTGATACCATCACTGAGAGTGCATGAGATGACATTCCCAAAGACTCGTATAGATAACTCGTGATGATCATTTCGAGTTCACGTAAAGCCATTTTTGTCTGACTAATGCACCACAATGTTTATTGGATTTGATGAAATAATTTAGTAGGCTATCTCTGATCAAGTTTGTGATAGTGTTTATAGACGATATTTTAATCAACTCTAAACGCAATAGACATGTAAACTCTGATAGAGGGTTATGCTTGGGAACTGCTCAATAAGAGAGAAACTATATGCTAAGTTTTTCTAAGTGAGGAAATCTGCCTAAGAGAAGTGCAGTTTCTTGGGCATTGATAAATGGTAATTGCTCATGGTAACACTAATAAATTGGATCTTTAAGAATTATAAAAGCCCCTAGAACTCTACTGAGGTTCGTTCTTATTTAGATTGGTTGGTATTAACCGTAGGTTCATTGAGAAACTTGTCTAAGATAGCTAATCCTTACTACTTGACTCAGATATAAACTTTTGATGGGATGATGTACAGGAATTGGCATTTCGCCTTAAGATAAGTTAAATAATGCGCCAAGTTTCTAACTTCCGGTAAAACCGATGGATCGAAAAGACTTTGTGGAATATTTGTGATGCTCTGGATAGGACTAGCTGTGAGTTATGGCAAAAAGGTAATGATAGCCTATGCTCTATGCATTGAAAATCATGAGGAGAATTAGACTAACCATAGATTTAGAGTTGGGTGCAGTCGTGTTTGCACTTAGATCCTGAGTAACACCCCCATTTTTACAATACAAGCGAAAGCTAATCTGGGTATACTTCAAGGGTACAACATCATAAACATAGAAACGATAAAAGAGTCATTTTTGAAAGTAAATTATCATTCCTTTAGGGATGGTTTCTGGGAAAACCAATTTGTGCTAAAAACCCAGAAAACTCAAAAACCAAACAAATGCCCAAAAAAAACCAAACAGATGCCCTAATTTTTTTCAGACTAAAAATTGGTTTTTCAGGCAAATATGGCCTCGATATAATGTCTGTAAAAAACTCAAAAACCAAACAGATGCCAAATTTTTCAGGCTTACAAAAAGATTTTTTAGGCATTTTGTTTAGTTTTTTAGGCATCTTATTGTTTTTTTGGGTTTTAACAGAGTTAAATCGAGGCCATATTTTGCTGAAAAACAATTTTTAGCCTGCAAAAAATTAGGCATTGGTTGTTTTTTTAGGGCATTTTGTTGGTTTTTTCTGGATTTTTCTACCGAAAATAGGGTTTTCTCCTGAGCCCATCCCCATATCATTTATTCATCAAAATTTTTACAAAAAAGAGTTTTTCCAGAACTAAATACAACATTGAATGATAAGGTTTTTCATCGTCATGTCTCGTCACTTAGATCCCGTGCATTATTTACCTGGAATAAAACAGCTAAAAAGGTCACACAAAGGTTAGTTAAAATCCATAGGTTTTAAGTAATATAATTTGAATGCAAATGCGATATTCGGGTTAGCTTTATATATACCCGGTATTGAAAACATAATTTATTATTGCCATTACTCCATGAATCCGATGCCTTAGGTGAAAATGATAATATTGCCCCTGGCGGCACACTCTGCCAAAATTCCCGCCTGATTTCTAATGAAGTGTATTTGGTTATCGTTTCCTGATACACCATCGTGGAGTCCAACCCAAAGTAAATATATTCACAACATTCGCGCTTACTACGGAGAGTAATTAACGGTTCATGATTATAGGGACTTAAAGGCAAAGAAGTTTACCTTAGGCATAGTAAAATTGAAAATAACATTAAAAATAATTGCACTCATGTTTATAATATATATCTCCCCCTCGCGGGTTTATAAAAAGATTGAAATGCGAGGCTATGAACTCACCTGAACAGTTATAGGGAAATTGATAGCTAATGTATAGGGAATGAAAGTAACGGCTTCAACACGGCAATCACAGACAACCTGGGTTAATATATGGCAAGTCTTAGTTTGATTGAATATATAAGTTTTTGGATATCGATGTTGGTTTTGATATAAAAATTATCATAACACCGTTCGGGCCATCATAGTTCAGAAGTCATTCAGTAAACGTTTGTGGAGCTAGGGCACTTTAAATCGTAAACCCAACAACTCAGACAGAACGTAATACCAAGATGAAACTTCTTAATATGAAGCTCCCTAGTATTGTGGTATGATATAGATCCGGGACATGATTTTTGAAAGCACATCGATGATGAATGATATAAGGATTAGAACATAAGCAGTTTTAAGCATTTTATTCAATATCTGGAGATGTTAAGCACGAGAAGCGTTAATTAAAGTTATGTCATATAATGTTTTGGATATGATTTTATACTTTTTCAAAATGTTACATTTTAGACCCTGGGGTTTGGAAAATTACAAATAGACCCCTAGGGTTTGCATTTTTACGACTTTGGTCCTTCAACTTTTATTGATATACAAAATAAACCTTGGACTTTGGAAAGTGACATAAATGATCCCTGGAGTTATAACTTTGATAAAATGACATATTTGGTCCTTTTAGTTATAAGTTTCTGAAAATTACGATATATACCCCTTGCATGGATAATTTTAACAAAACATGTCCAAATTGCCATGCAAGCTTATTTTAACATTTCAATAGACATTTATAAGTTATAATAAACTAAAATATGAAGATTTAACACAACATAAGTTTAATTTAATGATTCGTTAAGCTAAAAGGTAAAACGGGTCAAATTAGGGTTTTAAAATGAAAACACGCGGGTTTTAAGGTCAAATTCTCTTATAACTTATCAAAGTACTTATTTTAACATTATAATAGCTTATTAGGATTGATTATAACAAAAGTTTACAAGTTTAACCCATAGTTTAAGTAAAAACATGAAATTAGGGTTTCGGGTGTACGGTTTTGGATCAAAAAGGCATAACACTTAGGTTTTTGAGTTCAAAGCTTTATATTATGATTTTATCAAGATCATATGAACATTATAACGTTACATGAGCAGATTATAAGCTTAGAGAACCTGGTTTGAGCTTATGGCTTAGGAATGGGTTGAAATCGGGGCTTTCGGCTTCGTACGGCTAGAGTAACGACTCTTGGGCTTCGTTTTCTTCAAGGCTTCACTTCTTGAACGTCTTTTATGATCCTAGGATCATATGGGAGCAAAGGATTGCTGCCTTAAGGGTTATAGTGAGAAGATGGGGGTGCGAGTTTGAATGAACACACAAAGCCCCTATTTATACCTATTTTCAAGAGTGGTGAGCAAGCAAAGCTTAAGATCTGTTCTTGACACATAGGAGGTCTAGTAGGGGATGTGTATAAGCTAGAAATTCAGGTGTGGAGGTCTAGGAAAGTAGATTGATGTGTTGGATGTGTTTGGTGCTTGCCGCGGCTGAAGTAAGCAAAAGAGAGGCCATGTGCTCTCAATTTTGACCAAGGAATGGTCTAAGCAGGTGGATAAGCTGCTTGAGGGATTCTAGAAGAGGTTCACATAAGATTTTTGCACTTGGAATGGTTTAAAATGGGTCAAAATTGATGGTGAAGGGGTTCGGGCTGTTTTGGGGTTCGACTAGGGTTTCACAAGTTTTCAAGCTTACATTTCGTGTGTACTTGATTAAGGATAGTTAATATATGTAGCCAAGGTCTGATATAGGAAGGATTAACAAAGATTAGCAATTGGTTTGGGTTAAAACGGATTAGAATTGAAGAAATGAGGTCACGGGTTTGATTAGGGCACGTTTAGGGTTTTCTTGACTTTCTTGGTTTATATTTTGCATACTCTTGATTAGGAATGATGGAATACAGATCCTAGAGCTTAAATAAAGTATTATCAATGAAGTTTAATCGTTGGTTTTAGTTAAAATGGGTTGAAATTGAAAGAAATAAGTCATAGCTTGGAATTAGGGTTCATATAAGGCTTTTAGGGTTTTCTAGCTTTGTAATTCTCGTACATTGTTGAAGCAAGGATGGTTAATGATGGATAAAGGTTTTTAAACTCATTTTATGGGTTTACAATGACTCTTGGTTGCTTACTTGAGAATGAGATGGTCTGAAAATGAGTAAACGGGTCAAAATCACAATTAGGGCACAATTAGGGTTTTCTGGATTCGTTTCTTGTATAATTGAAGTAGAATGATGAAATGATAATGGATTATGATTGAGAATGTTGTAAATTATGTTATTATAACTTATTTAAGTATTGGTTTAAGTTTACAATGGATAAAAACGAAGAAACGAGTCATGGTTTAGAAACTAGCTCGGTTTTAGGGTTTAGGGTTTTGAATTAGGGTTTTGAGTGTAAAAAGATGTATGAAAGTTTATGAATAGAATAATTAGGGTTTACACATTGTATATTGAGTGTAGTAGCTTGTACATAAGTGGTGATGAAGAAACTAGAATGAAAACGGAGGTAAAACGGCTATTTTAGATATCATGCTTAATGACTTGTACATTGTGCTTTGAAAACTTGTACTTGACTTGGAGGGAGTTTATATTTCAAATGAGATGTTATGTTACTTGTATATATGCTTTAGTAGCTTGTACATTCACTTTAGATATTGACCTTTCATGGAATTTAGGGTTTAGAGGTATACGATAACGGTTTAAAGCCCGTTTTGATATAACGTTGCGAATGGTACATTATAGGAATAATGTACTTTGTAATAAGGATATGATGATATTGACTTGACATGTTATGATGTTTGCTTGACATATATGAAGACAGGATTTTATCATAGATAGGTTGCGTGAGCTCGTTTACTTTAGTTATGCAAGTTACCTTGCTTAATGAGATATTGACAATGCAAGTAATGTAATAAAGCGAAAAATTTCCCCGTACAATTGTGATAATAGTAAAATAGGTTTTGCATTTGATGAAAATTCTTGGGTTGTTATAGTCTCCACCCCTTACAGAAATCTCGTCCCGAGATTTAGTTGAAAGTTGTAGTGAATAGATGTAGGTACTGGGCATGAATTTAGGTTAGGCTAATCAAGGTTACAAGTCCACGTGTGTGATGCATTTATAATTATGTTACGTACCATAATTATAATTACTTCTTTTCACACGTCTACTTATTTTCAAGACTACACCTCTTGATGACAGTCAATAGAATTTCTCCTGATTTTGATAGAACCTGGGTGGATAGAATACGTTGCGCCACTCAGATCGTAAAGAATCGTTATTCATTAACCTTTAAAAGTCAACATCAAATAAGAATGCTATCACAAGTCTTTGTCAAAATTTTCATACCTAGTGGTATTGAAATCATTTGACATTGTATAGATTCTTGTGTGTTTCCTTGTTATTACGTTGCAGAATATAACAGAAAATTTTAGAATACGGAGATCATGGAATGAGTAATGTCATGGAATGATTATGAATTTGTAAGAGAGTTGCTAATCACGTGAGATACAGATTTTGAAATGAACAGATGATGAAGGTAATGAAGGTAATAATGATAATGATTAAGGGATTGTTTATACAAACGGATTGAAAGAAACTTGTTTGTACATATGTTATATACTTAAGCCTACTTATTTATAATTAGTCACTTACAAAAAGAAGCGTCCAACTCCTTGTAACTAAGAATTTATAAATTCATAGTTTAGGGATTTATAATTTCCTTATTCAAATGAAGAAGCATTCTAATTCATTTCAATAAGATGATCATAAATCGTCTTACCTAAGCATAAAAACATGATATGGTAATGTGTAGAAAATGATATGATCATGAATGGTTAGATAATATTGAGATGTTAATTGTACTGACGCCCATATAATCGAGGATGAAAATTTATGTTGCAAAGGTATGAGGAGGGTATTTAGAGTTTGAGTATGATAGAATCGACAAATAATGTCGAGTTTTGATACCACCAGATAACAAGATGTAACGGAATTATCTCTTTATTATTTCATAGATAACTTTACATATGAACTTTACATATGAAAAAGAGTTGATACTTATGTTACATGTCTCGTAGCAGTTTTCTAGAATAAAAGTAACAAATGACAAGGATTGTAGCTTGATGATTAGTGTTTTCAGATTGAAGAAGATTCTGATGAGAGTTGAATATCTTCGAGAGTTGTTTCTAGAGTAGCAAGCTCATCTCTAAGTATGCTTTCTTGTAGCCCTGTTGTTTTTGCAGTACTTGGTCTGGTGACCTATCTTGTTGCAAACCTGACACTTGACACTGCAAGGTCCCGTGTGATGTAGTCTACATCTCTTACACAAGGGAAGGTTTCCAGCATATCCATTGGTGGCAGTATAAGTTTTGAAGGTTTCTTGTCTTCTATTCTGCTGGTGGTGGTAATCATCGTTACGGTTGTGATTGATGTGGTTATTTTGTTAGTTGTCATTTTTGCGATTGTTGAAGTGGTTATTGTTGATGTGGTATTTTGGGTAGTTTTTGTTGTTGTCGATGGTGTTTCTCTTATCTTCTAATTTTCGTTTATGATTATTAATTTCTTGCATAGAATCGCGTTTTATTATCTGATCCATTAACCTTTGGGATATGTTGATGGCTTCCTCCAAAGTTTGACTTTTCGAGGCAGTAACATTTCCTTCAATGCTTCGAGGTAGACCCCGATAAAAGCTTCTAAGAGTTTCTCATTGTTTGGCACCATGTTTGGACACAAGGTGGTTAATTCTTGGAATCTTCTAACATAGGGTTTAAGGTCATTTCCCTTTACACTCAGATTGTAAAGTTCCTCTTCCATTTTTCTGATCTCAGTCTGGGGACAATACTTTTGTCAGAAGCATTTTTAACTCAGTCCAGGTGGTTCGATTAGCTTGCTCTATTCCCATAGGTTAGGCATATGCATTCCACTAGGATAAGGCATCGTCAGTTAATGTACCAGTAGCAAATGTTACTTTATTTTCCTCAGCACATCTGCTTCGAGAGAATACTGATTCGGTTCATTCAAACCAGCAAATAAGGACTACTACTCATTCTGTACCATTAAAGCAGAAAGGTTGACAACTGATAAACTCTTTGTAGTTTCTCGTTTTCACTGCAGGAGTTCCAGTAAGATTACTAGCACTTGCCATGGCTATGAAATCACCTAGAAGTAAGCTGACTTAGACTAAGATCATAAAGCAAGGGGGGAAAAGAAAAAAAAAGGGGTGTAATACCAAATAGTTAGGGAAGATGGGAACTGATATAAGTGTACGAATAATTTTGGTGCTATGCTGAAGATATATCTAGAGATGATCTTACTGAGTTATATAGGATTGTCATGAATAGATATGAGGATGGATGGACCAGAGGAGAATAGAGAAGGTATTTTGGAAATATTTAAAGATTATGTTTGAGGAACCTCTTAGTACAGATCCTATTTGGAATGCATTAGGTCAGCAAAGGATCATGAGTTGGAGATATTATGATACCTGTAGAGTACATTGTTTGAACTTGGAGCAATGGATATATATATGCTAATTGAAAGACAATATCCTTTATCTGCTAAGGTATGCAAAGCCATGCTAGATAAGAAACTTCAAGGAGGAAAGCCCAGAAGATAATTGCTTATAAAATGTTAAAAATGATGGAAAAGCAAGCTGGTATTAGGAAGTAGTGAAGGTTGATGAGTTAGAAGTATAGGATGGAGATGAGAAGGATAACACTTGGTGGAGGTGCTATGCACTAACACAACAAATGGTTATCAGTCCACCATTTTTAACAGACATAAGGACTGGCTAGTCCAGGAGCAAACGGCTCTTGGTAAAGACTTCTCAAATCTGTTTTATGGTTGACAACTTGCCAATAAGTTATATGGTTTTCAACTCACCATATCTATTTAAGTGAAGAGTTGGCACCCACAAGTTTTATGGTTTTGTGGTATAGCTGTAAAAAACCATAACTAGTCCATAAGATTATGGCTTATGGTAAAGACATGCAAATCCATATTAGATGGTTGACACTTTACCAAAAAGTGAATGGTATATCAACTCACCAAGTTTCATGTACAAAGAGTTGATATGGTAATCAATCCACCATGGAATTTACCTTTTCTAGGTGCCAAAGGATTGACTAGCCCTGAGCAAACGGCTACAGGTAAAGGCATATCAAATCCATTTATGGCTGTAATGGTTTGCCAAAAACCATATGGTATTCAACTCACCAATGTTTTATGTTGAGAGTTGAAATGGTTTTCAGTCAACCATGGACATGCACCTTTCTGGTGGCCAAAGGACTGACTACTCCAGAGTAAATGGCTAACTGGTAAAGAGTACATCAAATCCTTTAAAAATTTTCAATGATTCACCTCTCACAGGAGTTAACACACCTGGAAGTGATGAGAATAGCCTGAAACTATAGGATTTGATGTACATGTAGTCAAATGTTGCTGATATAAAGGGTTGCTGAAGAGCTTTGAAGAATAGTTGCTGCAAAGATCAAAAGAGAATATAGTTTGAAGTGTTGAAGATCAAGAATAATTCAAAGAATTCTATTTACAACATCCTCAGGAAGCTCAAATAGTTTAAAGTGAAGATCAAGAATATATTGAAGGAACTTGAAGTTCACAAGTAAAGATCAAGTTAGGGGAGGATTGTTGGGAAATAGATTGTAAAAGACTTAATACTGGTAGTATAACAGTTAAGTCTGGTAGTAATAGTTAGTTCTGGCAGTACTAAGTTAATACTGGCAGTATCTAAGTTAAGTCTGGCAGTACTAAAGTATTGTACTCGGTAAAGTGCAGTACTAGAGTTAGTACTGGTCATATTTAGTTAAGTCTGTTCAGTTTAAGTCTGTCTTCATATAACAAATAGTAATAGTTTATCTTACAAGATATCTTAGAGATATCTTAGGAAAAGATATGTATTTAACTTTTTCACACTTTTGTAAGCCCATTATGGGGGGGGGGGGGGGGGGGGGGGGGGGGTGGGGGGGGGGGGGGGGGGGGGGGGGTTTCCTTGTGTATAACGGACCCTAAAGGCTCAATGGTTATGTACGTGATTGAAATATCAATAGAAGCATTAGAGCTTAATAGCAAATTAGTATTATTGTTTCTTTTTAATTCTTGTGTTAAGATTCCGTATTAACACTTGATACTCATAGTCAGTGTCTCTCACATAGTTAATTTGGATTTATTCAAGTTAGCTATCATCTTACAAAGGCTGTATAGATCCTAAACCTAGGACCTACAACTTATTTAGTACATTCAACCAACATTTGGTTGATGAACTTCCTGAAGTCCAAAATGTCTTCTATCAAATGGAACAGGCTGTAGAACAACATCGTATTGAGTCAAAAACATTTGAAGTTAAGATGAATCAAGTTTTGAACACCAAAAAAAGGAATACTCTTGGAACTATGATGAGCAAAAGATATTGTGAACTTACTTGTTTATCTTTCGTGGAGAATGATGCTGTGAATGCATGAAATTCAAAAGTGTCTCAACTTGAGACTGAGCTTCTAACGGATTTTGTTAAAAGGGAAACTTACGATAAACTGTTCAAAAGTTTTACCATTCTTGAAAAACATTGCATCTCTTTAGAAGTTGACACTCAACTTAAACAGGAAATTTTTCAAAGGGATAATCTGTTCAAATCAAAGAGTGATTCCAAGTTTGATGCAATTGTTTGAATTAAAATGAATTGAAAGCTCAGTCCCAAGAAAAGACACGTAATTAAGAAGTTAAAAGAGAAAATTAACTCTCTAAGTGGAAAAATGGATAAGGATTATTGATCCAAACAGGACTTCGAAGAGATTGAAACCATTAATATTGAATTAGATCATAGGGTGACAAAGCTTATTGCTGAGAACGAGCATTTGAAATAGACCTATAAGAAACTTTATGAATCAATTAAACCAGTACGTATTCGATCAAATGAACAATGTGATGATTTAAATAATCAAGTCAATATAAAGTCTACGGAAATTTCTGATTTAAATGCTAGTCTTCAGGAAAAGGCTTTGGCAATAACAACACTTAAGGATGAATTAAGGAAACTTAAAGGAAAAGCCCTAGTTGACAATAATGTTTCAAACCACCCTAGTGATCCAGAGTTGCATCAAGTTAATGTGGAACCAATAACCCCCAAATTGTTGAATAAAAGGACAGCTCACTCTGCCTATATTAAGCATTCTCAGGAAGAAGCCGCAGTTCTTAGGGATCTAGTCGATCATATTAAAGCTAATTATCCCTTAGATCCACTCTTAGAATCTGCCTGTAAGTATACTAAAATAATTCAGGAGATGCTTTCTAAAATTCATAAAACCTTCCTAGTATCAACATTCTGGAGAACAGTTAGTTGGCTGTGACCCACGATGAATAAAGTCAAAACTTAGATTTAATAGCCCGTCACATACTCAGAACACAAAAACAACCCATACCTCAAACCTAGTTTCTAACAAACCTATGTTGTCTTCTACAGGAGTAAAACAGTCTACTAGTGCTAGCGGATCACAGCCTTCAGGCAATACAAAGAAAGATAAGATTCAGCAAACACAAAGTAGAATTCTGAAGAATAAAGTAGAAGCCCACCCTAGGAAAGTTAAATCTAGTTTGAAAAATAAAGATCATGTTGTTGAACCAAAAGGAACTGCTCCTGTGCAGCATTCCAAGCTTAATGTGAATTCTGACCTTAAATGTGTTAAGTGTAATGGTTGCATGCTTTCTGATAATCATGATTTGTGTGTTCTTGATTTTATCAATAATGTGAATGCTCGTGCTAAATCTAGATCTGTTAAGAAAAATTCAAAGAGAAAAGTTTGGAAACCAACAAGAAAGGTGTTTACCAATATTGGATATATCTGGAGACCTACTGGTCGGACCTTCACTATAGTAGGAAATGCGTGCCCTTTAACTAGGATTACCACAACTACTGAAGTGCCCCTTAGGAAATCATCTGCTCTAGATAATAAAACACCTAAACCTGTCGTCACATTGGTTTACTCAAGGAAACCTAGGAAGTCTAAAACTAGTGTTCATGTTAACAATTATAAGGTTATTAAATATGTAACTGCTAACAATCGGAACCAGTCCAATCCCGGGATCTATAGTTTCCAAATGTTCCTTCCTTCCTCTCTGATGAAATGCATCGTCCAAATTATCCTCTGGTATTTGGACTCCGGCTGCTCCAAGCATATGACCGGAGATCGCTCTCAGCTCACCAACTTCGTCAGCAAATTCTTAGGTACAGTCAAATTCGGTAATGATCATGTTGCAAAGATTATGGGTTATGGAGACTATCAGATTGGGAATGTTACAATTTCAAGGGTTTATTACGTTGAAGGACTTGGGCATAATCTATTCTCTGTGGGATAATTTTGTGATTCCAACCTCGAAGTTGCGTTTCGTCAACACACCTGCTACATTCGCAATCTAGAAGGTGTTGATTTATTAACTGGATCTCGAGGGGACAATCTTTATACACTCTCTCTTGGGGATATGATGGCGTCCTCTCCTATCTGTCTCTTGTCAAAGGCCTCTAAAACTAAGTCTTGGTTATGGCATCATCATCTCTCTCATTTGAACTTCGGTGCTATTAATCATCTTGCCAGACATGGTCTTGTTCGAGGTCTCCCTAAGCTCAAGTTTGAAAAGGACCATTTGTGTTCTGCATGTGCTTTAGGAAAGAGCACGAAGAAACCCCACAAACCCAAATCTGAGGACACCAATCAAGAAAAACTCTATCTGTTGCACATGGATCTGTGTGGACTAATGCATGTCGCGAGTGTCAATGGAAAGAAGTACATCCTTGTTATGTCGCGATTATTCTCGATTTACATGGGTAAAAATACTTGCGAGCAAAAGGATAAGCTACCACTTTTATTAATCAATTTTTTTGAAGATGAAACCGAGAGTACGAACAAGGAAACCATCTAACGCATCAAACGATAATGGAGACGAGTTGGTTTAATCATACATTGTGTGAATAATATGAGAAAGTTGGCATCTCTCAATGAAACATCGTTGCCTGCTCTAATTAGCAAACGTGTTTGGTATGAAAGACGAAATCCGTACGCAATTGTAGCAGCCCGCACTATGTTTAATTTATGCAAAACTCATTTATTTCTATGGGCCGAAGCGGTTGCTACAGCCTGTTATACCCAAAATTGTTCCATGATACGTCGTCGACATGGTAAAACACCATACGAGCTTTTGCACAACAAACCTCCTGACCTATCGTATCTTCATGTGTTTGGTGCACTCTGCTACCCAACGAATGATAGCGAGAACTTGAGCAAGTTACAACGAAGGCTGATATGGTATGTTTCATTGGGCTATAGCACCCACAAGACAAGCATTCCGATTTACGATAAGACGTCCCAGACGAATAAATTGAAACCCATTCACTTGACTTTGAGAGCTGACTGCAATGGCTTCTGAACATGCCTTTTCAGGACCCGCACTTCATGAAATGACTCCTGCAATAATTACTTCAGGACTCATGCCAAACCCTCATCCTTCAACATCGTTTGTACCACCTTCGCGAACTGACTGGGATATGCTGTGTCAACCGTTGTTCGATGAATTTCTCAATCCTTCACCTAGTGTTGATCATCCAGCTCCTGAAGTCATTGCTCCAAGTAATGAAGTAATTGCTCCAGTTCTTGCTGACTCAACCGGTTTATCTTTATGGATTGAAACAAGCTCCACACGCGTGGTATGATATGTTGTCTGCATTCTTGATATCCCAAGACTTCTCCAAAGGCTCAGTGGATCCCACATTGTTCATCCGCAGAGACGGCAAGGAATTACTTCTGGTACAAATTTATGTCGATGATATTATCTTTGCTGCATCTACACCTGAACTTTGTGATCTATTTTCTAAAATCATGTGTTCAAAATTTAAGATGTCAATGATGGGCAAAATCTCATTTTTCTTAGGATTACAGATTTCTCAAAGTCCCAGAGGCATCTTCATTAACCAGTCAAAATATGCCCTTGAATCATTAAAGAAATACGGCTTTGATTCTTGTGACCCAGTGGATACTCCCATGGTGGAGAAATCCAAACTAGATGAGGATAAAGAAGGGAAAGCTGTTGATCCATCACACTATCGTGGTATGATTGGCACCCTCCTTTATCTTACAGCCAGTAGACCTGACCTACAATTTGCTATATGCATGTGTGCCCGGTATCAGGCTCGGCCTACCGAAAAGCACTTAAATGCGGTAAAAAGGATCTTTCGGTATCTAAAAGGAACCGTACATCGGGGACTATGGTATCCAAAGGATTCTTCGATTGCTCTAACAACATTTGCAGATGCGGATCATGCTGGTTGTCAAGATACACGCCGTAGCACGTCTGGAAGTATGCAACTTTTGGGTGATAGACTTGTTAGCTGGTCGTCTAAAAGGCAGAAAAGCGCTGCGATATCCAGTACGAAAGCTGAATATATTGCTTTGTCCGGCTGTTGTGCTCAAATCCTTTGGATGAGATCACAGCTTACCGACTATGGCTTTGGATTCAATAAAATTCCAATGTATTGTGATAACAAAAGCGCTATTGCCTTATGCTGCAACAACGTTCAACATTCCAGATCAAAGCATATAGACATCAGATTTTACTTTATCAAGGAGCATGTTGAGAATGGGGTAATTGAACTTTACTTTGTCAATATGAAGTATCAACTGGTGGACATCTTCACTAAAGCTCTTGGCCGAGAAAGAATTGAATTTCTGATCAACAAGCTGGGAATACAAAGTTTTACGCCGGAGACTCTGAAACAATTGGCTGATGAAGTTGATGAATAGTGGTGGTACCTATTCACATATCCTGTATAATATGTATATATATATTAAAAACCAAAAAGATTTTTCATTTTTAGAAAACTTTTATAAAAGCAAAATACAAAAATATAAAATCTATAAAACCAAAGAAAAAATTAAAAAATGAAAAAATATAAAAAGAGGTAATAAAGGCATGTCTTCTGAAAATCGATAACATTTACGGTCTTAGAAATGTCATTCAATAATGATACGGGGCTGTAAATGAAGTTCGAGCAGAAGTTACAAATGTTTTCAAAACATGCCAAATGGCTTGCTATTATTTCAGATAGTAACCCGCTGGGAAGGGGGGGGGAGGGGGGGGGGGGGGGGGGGGGGGGGGGGGGGGGGGGTACCACCAAAACCCCAAAATAGAAAAGGGGAAAAAAAAAAAAATATGGGAAAAATTGGGGGGTTTAATAAAAGAAGGTGAATTGTGGAGAAGGGATAGTTATTATGGATTGATGATGAGGATTTGTATAAATATATGAGGTGTTTTATAGGGGGTGTTAGGGTTTAGGGATTTTTATTTTTAAGGATGTTTAATGTATTAGTTGTTGGAGGGGAAGTGGGAGAATGAAGGTTGTGATATTAGAAATAGTGAGGTGGATTGTTTTGGAATTGGAAGTGTTTTATTTTGAGAGTGTAATGTGATATTATTAGGTATTATGTAATGTTAATTATTTTTTTTATTGTTATAGAATTGATTGGTTTTTATATATAGTTATTTAATTAAAGTATATTTTAATATTATTATAATATTTAGATTAAATTTTGTTTTAGGAGTTATACTTGTTTTTGCTATTTACGCCAAGACCTTAAAAAATTGCAATGACGTACAATATTTACCTAGAAATATCCTTTGTATTCATATTATATAATATAACTCAAAAAACAAAAATATTTTTTTTAATAAAACTAAAAAAAAATAAAATATTAAAATGAGAAAAAATTCAAAAAGATGTATTTCAAATGCATGTCTTTCTGAAAATCGATAACATTTACGGTCTTAGAAATGTCATTCAACTATGACACAGCCTGTAAATAAAGTTCAAGCAAAGTTTTCTAATGTTTTCAAATACATGCCATATAGGGGCTTGCTATTATTTCAGATAGTACCCGCTTTTCACCTGAGAAAACATTTCGTCTAAAAGATAGTGTACCTAACACGGGAAATATTCTCGGGCATGGTCTACTCTATGACCATGCAAAGGCTTGTGATTACTTTGCATCACAACCCGTGCTTTCTATGTTTCCATAAGTGTACGTATCAGTGCGCTTATGTGTCAAAATAAGAGAAATCTTATTTTTGTTGGTAAAAAGTTGTCTTCATAATGAATCAGTGTTTTCAGTAATCACAAAAAGATTTTTCAAAGACAATTCGACCACTCAAACAATGACAACAACTCTTTAAATAGAAAACGGGTCTTTATTTGAGGGGGAGAAATTGTCATCCAATAATCTTTTAAAACAGTCTTTCAAAATAAGTCATGGAATAAACGGATAAAGTTTTGAATAAAGACGGATAATAATTTCAAGGGGAGTTAATTTATATTAACTACAAGAGCTTTAGATGTCATTTGTATAAATCTTTATGGACTTATTTGCAATTTGAGACTTAGTGAATTCAGGCTTTAAACTACAGAAGATCAATATTGCCAACACCTCATAGTTTGTATAAGACTTAGGAATGCTTGGAAATACTTTCATAGTTTTAAATGCCTTGAAATTGATTCTCACGGACTAGATTTAAGCTTATTAATTCTTCAATCACGATCTCGAATTTGTATGCGTATAAGGTTTTGCTGATTCCGACGTGTCGAAACCAGCAAGGGGAAGGAGTAGATGTATACTTGATAGTGTCCTTGGCCTTCTTTTGAGGTTAACTTCTTTTGTCTTTTGAGGTTAGCTTCTTTTGATTTTAGGCTGTTTCGAATCTTTCGGGTGCACTATTTCAATCACATGGTGGAAGAGACATCTCGTCATTAGCCAGTATGCATCATTTGAGTCCCCAGGGGGAAGTGTTAGGAGTATAATTATTTAAGCGTGAGAAGATACATTGCTGATCCAGATAATGCTTACCCCCAAGCGATCAATCACTAAGCTTATTCTTAAAAGAAGTAGAAATATTTGATAAAAGAGGTACATATATAGTATATGTATTCCTAAGTTAGTCTAGTATTCTGCAAAAGAAATAATTACATTTAAGACTTAATTGACTTAGGTGTTTCCATTTCGACTACTTAGTGGGAATAATTGTGATATTCGAGACTTAGTTGACTTTGGGGTTACAATTTATATCATAACTATCCTGAAGAGAGAAATGTGCTCATCAGGGACTTAATTGACTTTGGTGTTGCGGTATCAAGTTCTTGAAAGGGTAAATTATGTACTTCATGTATCTGGGCTTTATACATTAAGACTGCTTGATGCGGCTTGCAAGAAAGTTCTAAATCTACTCAAGAAAGGATTGCTGGTTTAGGGGGAAGCTAAGACAACATCAACACCGACATCACCAACCACACAAGCTCAAGTTACATATGTATCTGAATCTGTTTCATACTTAAAGTTTGAAGCAAAGACTTTCGTAACTTGGAAAGAAAGTTGAAGCAATACTGAAGAGTGCTTGGACAGAGAAAGATCAGATTGACAATTTCTTGAAAGAAAGAAGGTTAATGAGGAGCTTAGAAAGTTTGTTGGTGGGAGATTGTACGAAGGAGACCTACGGCTGCGACAAAAGAACCATATGATTCTATCATATGATGTTCTCATCATTCAGGTCAAACCTCGTACATAATAATCTTGTGAATATATATGTAGTGTAGACTTATGGTGAAAATAAGGAGTGCTCGAGTATAAAATTTTCAAGAATTTCTTAGTAAATTCAAAATTTTCAAATTATTGTACTCAGCACTGTCTTACATATCCCTCATAATTTGAGGGGGAGCATTAAAATGTTCCTATAAGTTATTCTGTAACATTTTGTCCCCGGACGTTTAATCAATTGATATCCAAAATATCAAGGGATTAACATTTTGGATAAGGGGAGAAAATGTGATTAAACTGAATCTAACTTGTATCGAAATGTGATCATATAAAATGGACTCAGTACACTCTACACTTAGCATGTACTACGATATCGATGCACATGTTAAGGGGGAGCTTTTAGTGATAATGAAAAACTCTCAAAGTGTAAATCTTTTTGATATTTATATCAAACACTTTGATTGAATTTTCAATGGTTTTGAAGGATTGTGATGGAATACCCAAAAGACCGACCATGTTCTTAAATTTATGGAGATATAAGGTGGTTAGGCATAGGTATTCAAATCCCATGATCCAGCCAGAACCGGAGGGATCTACCCAGGGATATCCACTAGTTAGTGTAGAAGTCCTTAGGTATGATAAAAGGAGAAAAAGTGAGAAAAGGGAATAATGCCGACTGAGATGGAGCTAACACTGGAACAAACCCAACAAGGTGTTAGTTATGAAGTCTCAGTAAGCATTGAAGGGGTTGAAGAATGAAAAAGAAATGTAAGGATAAAGGGTGTAAAGAAAGAAGCCCTCCATACACTTAGGCAGAAACCGGGTCAATACATAAACTGTCGGAAACACTAAAGTGTAGTCTGACATTGAAGACTGTCATGGACCCAGTGACGCTATGCACAACCCTCCCTAGCCACTCAAGGTCTCTCAAAAGACTCTTGTTTCATTTCTCACGGAGATTACACGCATTTCTATCGACTTTCTCACTCCGAGTTAGTTGATATTGAAAAGGTGGCAGTCTGCTCCAGCCTCCGATCACTAAAATCAAAGTGCACTATTGAGTCTAGAGCCAAAAGAGATCATCCATAAATCTCATTAGGACACTTGTCAAATTCTGCTTGCTAAGTCACACAATGTGAATTACAAGATATATATTAAGAGTCCTACGCATTATCCTTGTGATTTTGCCAGAACATCAGAGTGAATTCATTCACAATGAAGATGGAAATCCTGCTTGAGCCAACATCAAACAAGCTCATGGTAGGTAACTTGTGCGATTCTTTATGAATCAAACTTGTGACAACTGGAAAGAAACGATGGTGCGATTCTATAAGAATCAAACTTGTTCCAGGAAATGGATCAACGGTTGTTAATGAATTTTTGAAATGATTAACACTCTCGGTGTGTCACAAAAACACTTTTGCAAGTGATACACCGATTGATTTTCAAATCAATTTTCTATTTTCAATCGGTGAGATAGTAACTCGCTGGTTCACTCTTATCGTGCTGTCTGCTTTGAGACGTTCCGATAATGAGAACATGCTGAGTTTGATGAATCTAATACACATGTGTTAGAAAGATTCTATACTTCAGCTGGAAATCCTGTCAAGGAGATTCTTCTTAAATTGAATCTACCTGATCACAGGTCGATCCTCACGGATTCGAAGGTTACTCCAACCAAACACGGACGAATGACAAAGCCATATTCGTACCCCCGCTTTATTGCTAACTGTTTTATTGCAGGAAACTTAAAGATGGTGGTGAAGGTACCTGTTTCCCGCTGACTCACAAGATCCATAGCCACATGCTCATACCCGACCGACAAACATAAAGACATCATGAAAGCTCAAGTACATGTTTCAAGACTTCCGCTACTCTGATACCGTACGTCTTTCTTGAAGTGACGAAGTATTAAAGTCAAAGAATTTCAAAGAAGTTTCCGTCACTCTGATACCGAACGTCTTTCTCGAAGTGACGAAGTGTTAAAGTTAAAGAATTTCAAGAAAGATGCAACATTAAAGCTTTTCAAGTCAACAAATCAAGAAAGGTATGAGCATGTCGGTCCAGAAGTCACAAGTTACACAAGATGGCAAGATTCATTAAGATAGCGACGAGATTACGCTTGGTTGATGATCTCAAGATGCTCAAGATCACATTCCACTTACAAGTAAAGATAAAGGAACAAGCTCGAGCCTAAAGTCAAAGATTACTACAACATATTCACAAAAGTAAATCAAGAAATGATGTTTACGAGCTGAAGACTAAAGATGAAGCATAGTATGCTAGGTTTAAAGTTTGGTAAATTGGAGTGACCTCCCTTATGGGGAGATTGTTAGAAACAATAAAAGTACCGGTCACTTCCAATATGTATTAGTCTTAGCCCGTAGTTAATCATATGTCAAGTAAAGTAATCTAATATGGCCCAAGGCCCATAAAAAGCCTATCTAGGTCTATGGCCGGCCACATCTCATGTATAAATATCCTCTCCATGCTTTGGAGAGGGTGTTGGTTGGTTTTGTATTCTCATTTCACTTATGAATTACATGTTTCTTACTTTCTCTCTCTAGAATACATCATTCCTTCCACTCTCTCTCACTAAATTCCTCCCCATCTTATATCAAAGATTACTTGTATTCTTCAAAGGGGGAGAGGGGGTGTTACATGTACAAAGTGGACAGGGGTGTACTAATAACATAACTTTAAAAATAAAAGCAAATTGCAAAAAAGGAAAAGATATAAAAACCCCCAAAACTACCATTTATACCCTTGTATTTTTTGTTTTTTTTGTTTTTTAATTTTTTTAATTTTATTTATGTTATAAAACTATGAAATGGGGAACAAAAAATATAAAGTTTAACAAGTCAAAAGTATTAAACTAACAAAAAGTACGAAACATAAACTGATAAAAAACTGTGTTGTATTGTAAACTAGGGGCAAAAGTACGGTGCAAGTGATTAAAAGTACAAAACATGATGGGTCAGGAGGGGTATCAATAGTAGTACCCTTGTAAAAATTGTCTCGGTGTTTAGTCAAATTGCATGTTTTGTCTATGTCTTTTTGAAAATTTAGGCACCGTACATGTAAGAAACTTACGAGTTACGGTACTTGTATTTCTCAAAAAATAGAGACGAAACATGCAATTTAACCAAACTACATTTTGTGACTTTTGCAATTTACTCAAAAAATAATAAAAAATAAAGCACATGTTAACGTTAGGGACAACTCTACACAAAGATCCTGAAGTCACGGGGTGCCTAACATTGTCGAATGTAGATATGTCGTTCAAGTTCAGCTATGGAACTTCAAATAGTATCATTTGTGAAGGTATTGTTTTTCTTTCCATATATGTAAGAGGTACATTGCTGAGCTATAGGATCGTGTTATAGTAAAAAGTGTTGTCACGTGTGTTTTTCATCTTATTGTTCAAAACCTATAACTCAGCTTAAAAACAGATTCCCTCATCATTCAAGTTATAGAATCCTCAAAAACACAAAATTTTAATTTGTTTCATACTTCATTTATTAAATAAAACAACACCTTTAAATAAAAACATTACAAAATTTATAGTTAAAATAGAATATTTAATCAAATTTTGTAGAGTGCAATTTATGAACTAACAATTCAAGAAAAAGATCGTAAGAGTAATATTGCAAACCTAAAAGGACTACCGGTGTAAAGAAGTATTATAAAGGACTAATCAAAAGAATAAAACTTATATGCAAACCCATCTTCTTCTTCCTCTTTGCCCCATCTTCCACCTAAAAAACACCGTAAACACGAACACACAAACACAAACTCTGTTTAAAAAAGAACAAAAACAAAAAAGGTATAACTCGCGCGGTGGCCACGACGCCACCACCTGTAACTCGAGTTGCGGTGTGAGTACTCGCATCATAGGTCATACGATAGGCCTATGGCGCCACCGTATTGGCGCTCTAAGGGATAATATTAACAATGTGGCTTATATATGGTTGAGCACAATAAGAGGTATCGACCGACTCGATCGAGCCTTCCCGATGCATCGCCCCTACTGCAGTTGGTCTTGACCGACGCGTCACTTAGCGACGAAATAAAGATGATGGTTGAGAATCCGTCCGGTTCAAATGCACATTATCCTCTCATTTTTTATTGTTATTTGGTATTTTGTTTAAAAAAATGAGGTGTTGGTGTTTTGAACTTATAGGTAGGGGTGACAATCGAGTCGTGTTGTGTTGACTCTCGGTTTCTGCGGGTTGGAGGGTTATTCTGATCTCACCCAACATGAATCATTATTAATCGAGGTCAAGACCTCAAATCTAAACCCAGACCTGCATAACACGTGTAACTTGTTTAACCTGTTTAAGTAAATAGATCAAGCGGTGAATAAGGTTGGTGGTTTGATAATGCTCATTTTATACATATTTCTATATGAGTTATCTGTGCTTTTATATATATTTATTAGTTAATTATATGAACTTTTGATACTTAATATACTATATTTTCTATTGTAGGTTCATGGTACGTGTCATGGAAGAATACACGAAGATTTGAATATTAAACGAAGAAAGAACTCAAGTTCAAGATCTCCCAACACACCTTCACTGTTATGGCCATAACTTGATCATACGAACTCTGTTTGACGCGATTCAACTGCGAAATCTATCCAGATTGAATTTTGTCTCCTCGATAGAATCGGTGTTGAACTAAATTCTAAATAAAACCAAATTCCACGAAAGCAGAAAAGAATTATCTACAACTTTTGTTTTTGGTCCAAGAGCTAAAAATGAGGTTAAGTACGCCGAACTTGTAAAAACGTGCGGCGTACTTTTTGTCTGTCATGAAGTACGGCGCACAAATAAAAAAGTGAGGCACACTTTCTGTCTAATGCAGTTAATATGTGAATTTAGCCCCCAAAAACTGACCACATATATCCCAACTTGCCCCCCCAATTGTTGGAAAACACAATAAATACCCCCTTTGGTGCCTGGAACTTCATATATTACACACACAATCCATAGAACTCTTGGAGAAGATAATTTGGACAAAGGAAGGTGACAATACTTTAATCCAAACACCACTTACCACCACCACCACTTACCACGACTAAAAATAAAAGTAAATTGCAATAAGGAAAAGGATATAAAGACCCTAAAAGTTTTAGGCTAAAACTACCATTTGTACTCTTGTGTTTTTGGTTTTTTTCATTTTTAATTTTTTTAATTTTTAGAATTTTGTTTATGTTATAAAACTGTGAAACGCATAACGCGGAACAAAAAATATAAAGTTTAACAAGTCAAAAGTATTAAACTGTCAAAAAGTACGGAACATAAACTGATAAAATATTGTGTTGTACTATAAACTGAGGGAAAAAGTACGGTGCAAGTGGTTAAAAGTATAATACATGATGGGCCAGGAGGGGTACCAATAGTAGTACTCTTGCAAAAATTGTCTCGGTGTTTAGTCAAATTGCATGTTTTGTCTATGTCTTTTTGAAAATTTAGGCACCGTACATGTAAGAAACTTACGCGTTAGGAGTGCAACTTTTTGTGCCCGGCCAAAGTAAAATAAGTAAAATGTCCATCCTCAGTGTAAATTCCTCAAAGTAACAGTACTTGTAGTTTCCAAAAAATAGAGACGAAACATGCTATTTAACCAAACTACATTTTGTGGCTTTTGCATCTTACTCAAAAAATAATAATAAACAAAGCACATGTTAACGTTAGGGATAACTCAACATAAAGATCCTAAAGTCACAGGGTGCCTAACGTTGTCAAATGTAGATATGTCATTCATGTTCAACTATGGAACTTTAAATAGTATCATTTGTGAAGGTTGTAAGCAATTATATTTGTAAACATTAGCATCAAATATTCATGATGAACACATTCAACTATAATACTGTTGGTCCCAGTTAACTTCCGATGATCAAATTCCTTAAGCTTGTTTAAGGTTTAGTAATGCTAGATAAATCTAACACAACTTAGTTTAAGAAACTTTGTTTGATAATACTAAAGATTATGCAGAATCTAATCTTTAATATAAGAAGAATTCTTCAGTAACAAAAAACAATATAATTTCAACCATAAAAGCTCCAATATTATTATTACAAATAATACGAATACTCTCCTAGTATTAGGGTTACAAAACCTTGAAGCTATGAATTATACGACTAAGATATATAAAACTTTATGCCGTAGGACCTCCTTTTATACACCAAGGAGTCCTAGTCGATTTACAAAATATTACTAAAACTTAGATTATTCTCAAAGATCTATTCTATAAATAACAATCCTTATCTCATAAGTAATCTTGATCTTCAAGCAATCTATATCTTTCAGCAGTTGTAATCTTTTAGCAGTTGTAACTTTGTACCAGCAACATTAACTCTTAACAAACAGTAGTAACTTATACACCAGTAGCATTAACTACTTAGTATATTTTCTTCAATCTTCACCAGTAGTACTAACTTTACTCTAGCATTACTAACATATACTAGCAGTACTAATATACACTAGCAGTACTAAGTTACACTAGCAGTACTAAGTTACACTAGCAGTAGTAACTAGCCGTACTAACTACTTAGCATATTTTTTCATTAAGATTACTGAACAGCACTAAGTTTTTGACTTGCACAGTAACACAAAACCTTATAAGTGATTAACTCCAAGAATCATCAAGAAGTCTTTTATCCTAACAATCCTCCCCAAACTTTGTGATTATCTTTAAATCTCAAGTTTTCTTTTATTGAAAGCTCATTAATCACTATGAGGATGCTTCAAACACTTTCATTGATCTTGAGTTGTTTTTGTTGATGAGCTTAATAAGCTGAATAACACATATCATCAATGAACAGGCTTGCAGCTTCCTATTTAGCATATCTGTGATTGTAGCAGGTGTAAGGGGATATCTCTTTTCTACTAACATATGAATGTGCACATTTTTCTTCCTCAATGAATGTACCTTACATGAATCATATAGCTTCCAATCCAATACTCTATAATCATGTTGATTCCTCCATACTTGATCTTTAACATGTGGATCAAACATTGTCTTTAAATCACCCTATAACATTCTCTCATAGCCCTCCTTTGGCCTTGTTGACCCATGCTTAGCTTTTACCAATTTCCATAGGGTTTCTAAATCTTCCCTGTCAAAGCTTTTGAGCATATGAGTGAAGACTAAGTACATCTTTAAACATCCATCAACCCTGATTATCTAGTAATAGGTTTTCTTCCCTTCTTTATGGAATCTGTAGTCAGACAATCCTATGTAGCTTAGTTGCCAAAGGAATAGCATCAATTGCTACTTCCTCTTTATCAAGAACAACTTCTATTAGTCTTTAAAACTTTGCTGTTTCTTTATCCTCATCCACCTTTTGCTTCTTAATACTTTTTTGTTCCAGCTCAGTGCCTGCTCTCTTTGAACTGCTCTCTTATGCTATCTCTACTTCAGCTCTTACTTCACTACCTTCCACCAATTCTGTATCCATATCTACAAATGTGTTTACACTTTTCATAGCTTTGTCAAATAACTTATGAATATCATTAAAGCTTTTGTTCTTTAATTGATTTTGCTTGTATCCAGCTATATTTTTCAGATAAGTAGACATTGTATTTCTCTTTTGAGCTTTAGTTGGTGGGTTGTTCCTATTTTCTTGAGCTCTCATTGCTGCAAAGTGTTTCTTTTTGCTTCTAAGAGTTGTACAAACAAATTAGACTTCTCTTCAATACTCAACTTCTCTTGTTCTTCTGTTTGCATTTATTGAGCCATTTGATAATCAACATCTATCATTGCTTGCACATTATCCCGATGGAAACAATGTTTGGCTCTTCCTTTTTCACATTCTCTCTGCAATTCATTTATACTTCCTATCAAACTTGCAGTTTGTAACTTTGAAGCAATTTCTTCATCAAGCCTGATTAGTTCTTTCTTCTTTATAGGCTTCTCAGGTTCTACCATTTTCCCTTTGACTTTGTCCTGAACATTTACCTGTGATGGTTGTTGAGAAGAAACTTTTGGTGTAGTTGCTTGCTCCTCTTCATGAAAAACAAGCCCTTTAGCCTTGGGTCTTGTGCTAGGAGCTGTAACTGTTATGTAGTAGTTGTTGTTGTAATTGTACCCTGCTCTGGTTCTTGTAACATAACCTTGTCAGCCTTGGGTTTTGTACTTTTGAAAGCTGCAAGTGCTTGAGCTAAAGTAACTTCATCAACACTTAAGTTCACATCTTTAGAAGCAACTTCAGTTTCAACAACCGCCTCATCACAAACTAAGTCATGTACTCCAAACATATCTGTATCAACATCAAAATGAGTACTAACTAAGTTAATTCCTGCATCAGCATCAATATCAGCTATCCTCCCCTGTTTGGATGCATCCTCCTCCCCTAAACCTTCATCTTTAGAGGATTCCACTCTTTTAGATTTTAACTAACCTTGTAATAAACCTTTAAGCTATAGTTGCTTGACCCTCCTTTTCAAACTTGTAATCTCCTGAGCTTGAGAGGTCTTAGTTTTCTCCAGATCAATAACTCTATTTTGCAAATTGGTACATAATTCCATCAATTCCTTTAGTTCAGACTATCCTCACCACTTTGAATGGTTACCATCTTTGCGAGTAGATAGATCAGTGGAAAGTTAGATACAGTCTTAAACCTAAGTTTGACAATAGTTTCCCCCATGGTTTCTTGGCGCTTGGGACCACCACCTGAACTAGTTCCTAAGGAACTTAGTTTTCATTACAGTGTTGCCTTGATGTTCTAATTAGATTGTTACCGCCTATCCTCCATTGCATTCTAAGCTAGTAAGCAAATGTGGCGCCTTCTAATTTGTCGATCCCATCTCCTCATAGACAACCTTATCTGCAACATTGTCTGTAGGACCACTAGGCTAAGGTTCCTCAGTGTCCTTTCTCTTTGCCTTCATAGGTTTTTGTTTCTTTTGAGGTTGAGATGTGGATGGTTGAATAATGGTGGGTGTGTGATGGGGATCAGTATGATTTGTTAAACCTTCACCCATTTCTTCTTAAGCTTGTACCATCATTGTTAGAAATAAGGTTGTTTCTCTTCTAGAAAAGCCTTTCCCTACCCTTCTCATGTTTCCAAAAATCTTCTTAGTATGAGATGGTTAAAACATAAATCATCTTATGATTTGACATTCCTTCCAGTTGTTTCTCCAAAAACACTTGTACAAATCTTGATACATCAAAATTTACCAGACATCTCCCAAGTTCTTCACCAAAAACTTCAAATGTATTTGTAAAGTTGAACTTCAGTTTTGTCGCTAAACAGCGTGATTGTAGAAAGGCCATATTTTTCTACTAAATTCATTCCATGCAGTAGTCTTAGCACTTAGGCATTGAATAATGGTATGAATAAGGTATTTCCATTGACGAGAAAAGAATGCCTTATAGAATGTATGCTTCTGTGAAAGTTTTTCATACCCTATCCTTATAAATTCTTCAAAAATGGTAGCATTTGGCAAGCAATCCATACCTTCCTCATCATTCAGTTGAAGGTCACGTCTAACAGACGCTTCAGTAATGATTATCTTTTTCTCATGTACTATGGCTTGTAACTGTACCTTCCCCATTGATAGTTTTTCACATTGACAGATAGCCCAAAAATGTTCATCAGCGAAGTATATATAGTAAGGATTGATACGTTATGCATAATCATAGGGTTTGCATTCAGAAAATCAACAATTTTCTCAAACCATTCACTTTTAGTGGGTTTAGACAAAAACGTGACCAAATTGTAAGTATCTGCAAACTGTAGGGTCGTCATTGTGTTGGGTTTTGATGATGAATGATGAAATTAAGTTAAGGTTTATGATTAGAGAGTATATGATTGAATGAAATCGATTAAATGAGTGATTGAAACCCTTATTTATGACAATACCCTAAATAACATTAACGTTCACCAGCAGTTGTAAGTTATGCCTAGCAGCATTAACTTTCAACAGCAGTAGTAAGTTTATGCCTAGCAACATTAACTTTCAATAGCAGTAGTAAGTTATACCTAGCAGCATTAACTTTCAATAGTAGTAGTAAGTTATGCCTAGCAGCATTAACTTTCAATAGCAGTAGTAAGTTATGCCTAGCAGCATTAACTTTCAACAGCAGTTGTAAGTATGCTAGCAGCTTTAACTATTGAAGTTTACCAGTATTAACTCAATTCTAGACAAACACTCTCTGTTTTTTAACATATGTTTACTCTCTTTTTGGTTTTTTAACTCATAACTTCTCTCAATTCTTTTTCTCACCAAATCACTCTGTCTATTTTTTTTTTATTTCACATAGCTCTCTTTCTTCCTTTTTATTCTTGGAGACCCAGTTAGTGCCTATGGGCCTTTTTCTATTTGGTAAATCCACCAAGGTCCAAACCTTTTGTAATTTAAATTGTAGAAGCTCATCCTGCATAGCTTCTATCCAGCTTGGATCCTACAATGCTTGGATTATCTTCTTGGGTTCTACTTGTGATAAGAAGCTGGCAATACAACAATTGTTGGAAAGTCCTTTATGGTTTGTTCTTTGCTGAACTGAACTAAACAAACCATGTTCTTCCAAATTCTTTGTCATTCTTCTTGTTTGAGGTGCTAAATTCAAGTCTCCAATAATTTGTTCAACTAGATGATCTTTGTGTACTCTTGTAGTTAGAATAGGACTAATAGGGATAGATGTATCCAAATTGTTCATGTTAGCCTCTGCACCAACATCTTCAACATTATCTAAATAGACAATCTCTTCCAAAGTAGGCATATTTAGATCATCTGGAAGTTCAATGCTTATTTTTCCACCAACAACATTAACCTCATTTGTGCTAGCAGCATTAACATTGTTAGTGCAGTAACATTAATCATCCTTCTCTGTATAATACTTTCACTATCTTTTCTGGATCTTCATCAACCTTCTTATCATCATCAATTAAAGGTTTGGATCCATCATCTTGAGAACTCTTTGAACTTTGAGAGAATGGCGGATCAGCAGTCCACAATGGTAGCAGAATGTAATCTTTGCCAGGTACTGTCTTCATTCTAGCTTTACCTGCATCATCACAATGCTTTTGTACAGGTATTCCTATTAGACGGATTTCCCTGCAACAACTGCATTAACTCATTGACTTTGTTAGTGCATCAATATCAAAAAGCCAATTTGGTCCACTTCCTGCAATATTAGGTGTATTCTCACTAAATTGGACATGCAGGTTCTCTTCAACTATCCTATTTCGTACTGTTAATACTCTAAACGCTTTACTATTGATACAGAACCCAACAAAGAAATCCTATCATCCAGCCTTACCATCAAACTTTGCCTAAGTGATCTATGGTATTGAGAATTGTAACAGGATACCCAAATGGTCCTCATAAAGCCTAAAGCTGGTTTTCTACCATAAAAGTTCATAAGGGTCTTGGTTATGAGGCATAGTACTAATACCCTATTTGCACATAGCAAGCAGTTATTAACTGCTTCAGCCCAAATAGTAGTATGTAGCTTAGAATTAGCTAGCATTGTCCTAGCAGCCTCAATTAGTGTTCTATTTTTCCTCTCAGCTACTCCATTTTGTTGAGGAGTTCTAGCTACACTAAATTCTCTCTTAATACCTTTTCCTCATACCAAAAACTGATTCATCTCCTTATTCTTGAACTCAGTTCCATTGTCACACCTAATTACCTTAGCCCTTTTATCTATTAGATTTTCTACTCTAGTTATAAAGGACTTAAGTATGCTACTAGTCTCATCTTTAGTAAGCTAGAAAGAAAACCCAACAAAACTCCTGTAATCATCCTGTGACAACATAACAATACATCTTTATTTCATAGGCTTTTATCAAATGTGTGACCGAAACAAATCCATTTTGGCAACATATGCAAAGATTGGCAGATTACTTACTGTTTTTGGACTTACAAGAAGATCTATGTTGCTTTCCCTTTTAACAAGCAACACAGGTTTGATTAATTTTAAAAAGTTTTAAAGGTAATCATCTTACAAGATTTCCCTTAACTAGTTTATTCATAGTTTTGAAATTTATGTGTCCAAGCCTCCTATGCCAAAGTTCAGATTCATCAGATGTAGCTTTTGAAAAGAGACAAGTTAGACCTCCTTTAGGAACAATATTCTTTAAATCAACACTATACATATTGTTCTTTCTAGGAACTTTAAGTAAAACATGACTTTCATTAGTTAACTTAAAGTTTAGAGATAAAACAATACATTCAGTGTCATTAAAGAGAACACTATTATTTTTGTCACACATTTGTGAGACACTAAAGAGGTTAAACTTTAACTCTTTTACAAAATACATATTTCCAAAATCTAAATTACCAGTTTTAATTGTACCTTTGCCTATGATTTTCCCTCCTTTGGGGGTTAACCTCAAAGGCAACAAATTCCTCCCATCAATCCGTCAAAGTCTTAAAATAATAAAACATGTTCCTTGTCATGTGCTTTGACATCCACTAACAATCACACTTGATCCTGTAATTTCCATTTGTGAGATTTCCCTACACATGTAGATAAGAAAATCATCTTCTTTTTGGGGAACCCAAGCCCTCACTGACTTGGATTTCCTTGTACTCAACATAAAACAAACTATTTTCAGGTGATTTATGACTGTTATGTTTAGAAAACAATGGTTTAAAACTATGTTAGTCATTAGTTTCTAAACCACAACAAGTTGAGGCCATACCAGATTAACATTATTTCCCAGAAACAATAACATTTAACTACTGCTTTTGGCCTAGCATTATTAACTACTGCTTTTGAGGCCTAGCAGCATTAAACATTTTTATCACCTAACAGTATTAACCCTCTGATTAAAAAAAATTACTGTTTTTTAAATCTGTATTCTTGGGAATGGGGCCACTTAACAGTTGAATGGCTGATTTGGAAAGATTTGTCATTGGTCTAGCACTATTTACTGTTATTTTTGTGTGAGCAGTATTAACTTGTCTAGCAGTATTAACTGATACTAAGCCAGACTTCATTAGTACTGCTCTTAGAACCATGTTCTTTTTAGGGCATGGGTGAGTCTTTTCGGTAAAATTATGATGATTCACCCTTTTAGCATTGTTCCAAATAGGTTTTATATTTTGAAACTGTTTTTTGATTCACCTTTATACAATTTACCTACAAGTGATCAAAATTCCATATACATAACAAGCTTTATTAAACATCTCAAAACTAATTCCTAATCTTTAAGACATCATATTATTACAGTTTCTTTGATTGCCTTTATGAGTATGAATGTTTTGCCTATTTTGCTCAACATGATTGACCAGTTTCCTAGCAGTCTTTTCTTGTTGTTTAGGTTTGACAAACTCTCTTAGCAAAACTAGGCTAACTGTTTCTTTTCAATCTTAGTTTGAGACACATTTTCTTCCTCACTATCTGACACCCAATCCTTAATAATTAGAGCCACCAATTATTCTTACTAAACAGTTCTTTAGGCTTGTTCACCAGCCTTAGCTTCACTTTTCTCAACTATAGCTTTAATGACCTATAGGCACCACATGTAACTCTTCTAAACCAGAGAATGACAGATCAGGTTTTGGAGGCATAAATTTTCCTGTATAGGGAGGTGGAACAGCATTATACCCTAAACCTGTTTTGCACTTATCAACTATCTGATATGTCAATAATTAGCTTAAGTTTTAAATGAATTTCAAAATTTCTACTATAAAGCTGAATTTCAATCTTTTTTGTTTTAGAGCAGTTCCAACTTCCTTCTAAGCTCTGTAATGGCTACTTCTCTTAAATGAATCTCACATTTTAAGACCTTGATATCTTCGTCATAAATAGACTTATTTTACTTATAAACTAGAAGTCTTGCTTCTACAGACTCTAAACCTATTTTATAAGCAATAACATTTAAATTAGATATCCTTAAGTCTTTTAACAGTTGTTCATTTTGTTCTTTAAGATTTTTAAAATTTTCCAAACAAGATGATGAACAGTTTGAATCAGTAGATACCTCAGAGTTAGAACTTGTAGAAGAGTAATCCATGAGTGCAAAAGTTAGTTGGACCTTTTTCTGCTTGATCACTCCAATCATAACCAGAACCATTACAAGACACCAAAGCATTAGAAGTAGTTGTCTCCACTGGCACAACCCTTCTTGTGTTCTCCCTATTCCTGTTTTCTTGGTTCCTTAGTCCTAAACTCCCTTGCAAAGTGTCCCCTTTTGTGATAGTTGTAACACTCTACCTTTGACTTATCAAACCCAATGGTCTCATTACCATTAACAATAAGCTTCTTCTAGTGTTCTTTAAGAATCTCCTTGCCCTCATTGTTAGCATAGCCATCTGCCACCTCAAGTCTATCTCTTCTAAATCATCAGGATGAATTTGTTGCAAGTCCTTATTGTCAAGTTATGGGCTGTTTGGTTGACTTGCAAAGAAAGCACAAATAACAGCATCACACAAGTTATTAATTGTTGTTGAGTTAATAGTAGTAGCTTGTGTGCTAGAAGATGTAGCAGCATGAGCAGTATTAACTGCTCCATTTGTACTGTTGGTGCTGTTTGAGGACACAAAGGCTACATTTTTGAGTTTTGAAACTTGAGCTTGACGTCTCGCCCCTTAGACTTCTGTTTCCATAGATCTTTAGGTTGTTTGTAAAGATCATCCAAGCTTAATGTATCTATCTCAGGCTTTTTCCTCCACACAATGGTATGTGTGTTCCATCTGGTGACAGACTTCTAAGAACATCTGAATCAAATCTTCTGTGAGATACTTTCACCATGAATCTCCAACTGACTGATAAGCTTTTGAAGCCTATCAAAGGTTTGATTTAACACCTCTGAGCTAGATGCAGTAAAAAATTTATACTACTGCTTTAGAAGATTCCTTTGAGTCTTTTTAGTAGTAGCATTCCCTCCATACCTCTTTTTAACAGCCTACAACAATGACTTGGCATCTTTGATGGAGTTAAACTTCAAATGATGTTCATTAGGGATTCCCATCAATAAAGTGCTTCTTGCCTTCAACTCTAACCTCCATTAGCTTTTCTCACAGTTGTAAGGACAATTGAAGCTCAACACCTTTAAAAACTTTTGTATTGGATGTGCATTACCATTCTCTATGACTTCCCATAGAGAATAATCAATCATCTGGATGTACTATTCCATCCTCATCCTCAAAAGCTCATACTCACCTGGTTTGAGCATAGGCACTTTTAATGCAGCCACCATATGTACTGAGTCTTGATCCATGTCTTCTTAGCAAAGTTTCTCAAAGCAACAAGCTTTGATACCACTTGTTGGTCCTAGTTAACTTCTAATGATTGAATTCCTTAGGCTTGTTTAAGGTTTAGTTATACTAATAAATCTACAAACTTAGTTTAAGAAACTTTGTTTAATAATACTAAAGATTATGCGGAATCTAATCTTTAATATAAGAAGAATTCTTCAGTAACATAAAACACTATAATTTCAACAATAAAAGCTCCAATATTATTATTACAAATAATACGAATACTCTTCTAGTATTAGGGTTACAAAACCTTGAAGCTATGAATTATAAGACTAAGATACATAGATTTTGATAATAAACTCTATGCCCTAGGACCTCCTTATATACACCAAGGAGTACTAGTCGATTTACAATATATTACTAAAACTTAGATTATTCACAAAGATCTATTCTATAAATAACAATCCTTATCTCATAAGTAATCTTGATCTTCAAGCAATCTTTATCTTTCAGGTCATTTTTATAAAACTTAGTACCACAGCATTAACTTTTAACAAGCAGTAGTAACTTATACACCAGCAGCATTAACTGTGTACAAGCAACATTAACTACTTAGAATATTTTCTTCAATCTTCACTAGCAGTACTAACTTTACTCTAGCAGTACTAACATATACTAGCAGTAGTAACTAGCAGTAAGAAAACCTAAAATACACTAGCAGACTGAAGTTACACTAGCATTAATAAGTTACACTAGCAGTAGTAACTACTTAGCATATTTTTTCATTAAGATTACTAAACAGAACTAAGTTTTACTTAGCCGCAGTAATACAAACCTTAGCAGTAGTAACTCCAAGATCATCAAAAAGTCTTTAATCCCAACAAATACCACTAGATCTTAGAATATGATAATAACCACATATATAAGATTAAAGAGTACAACATACTGGAAGCCGTAGCGGACGTTGACATGATGTAGAGAACACCTTAAGCATAAACTAGTTTCACTCCCTTGACCCATATAGGCTTAATGTTAGTATGTCCATCAATACTAACAAATAAAACGGTCAATATTTTAAGTACTATTAAGAGCACTTATAATTATATTAAATTGGTTTGATTACATAATGACTATACACTTAAGTACATGTAACCTATAATTCAATATGGGATGATTATGACACTAATAACATGTCATAATATTACATTCTCCCAGTTTACATGATATTTCTTCATGGTACAACATAAGGCTAGCAAATCATGTCAAGTGGGAGAATGTAATATTATGACATGTTATTAGTGACATAATCATCCCATATTGAATTGTATGTTACATGTACTTAAATGTAAAGTCATTATGAACATAGTTGATCGAAGGCAACTTAACATTTTTTTTGTTTTAACGGCTAAGGTTTAGGTTTATGGATTAGAAACAAAAAAAAATCCTAATAAAAAAACAATAAAGCAAAAATAAAGGGAATCCCTCCGGATCACCGGCAAGTAGCCTATGATCGGAGGATAGCAAATTTTGTTAGTGGGTCCTACATAAAGCTCTGATACCATGTACAATAACAAAGATATGTTTTATTGAATTGTTTTGTGTGATTACATAAAGAGATATCATCTCTATTTATAATAAAACATAATTGGAGAATAATCTAACTGATGCGTGTGATACGGATAAGTTTTAAATTTATAACACGGATACCGAATTTCTTAGCAACACATATGAGCAAGTGTACTTATTCGTTGATAGCAAGAGATTGTATGGTAAGCTGGGATCGTTTGCGGGGATTAGTGTGTTTAGGTGATTTAAAATTCGGTGCTAACAATTCTAACAAGTAAATAATGATTATGATAAAGATTCAAATGATTAAAAACTACACTTGATTAAACGTTTGGGAAGTCCAATTTGTATGATTGTGATGAACATTTTAACATGTTAATTATAATAATTAGATGGTGATCTAATCTATTGTTTTCAAAACCTTCAATCTTCGTCAAGACCTTAAGTGACAAAAACAAGCTTTACGTTCAATTAATCAATTCAAGACTACTCCATGTTTTAACTAGTTTGATTCATGGTTCGTTTCACAAACATGTTAACACCCACAATTATGATTCTTGTTAGATCAAACCGCTTAAGAAATGGTCAATACAAAAGGTAGCCAATCATAGACAAAAGGCAACAATTGATTGGTTAACAAGATCCCTTTCGTCCTATGATATGTTTAACAATCAATCTTATTTGATAAAACAATGTCACATGAATCATAAGTATAGATGGATCTCATAAAATAGCTTGAAATTGAAGAAAACATGTTATCACAATCATAATCAAATCATCATTCCTCAAATATCATTTAACCAAGTGTATAAAGATAATAGCCACTCATAGCAAACAAAGTCAATTTCCAAAAATTAAAGGATTTATAAACGTGATTAAAAGGTTTTTACAAAGTATGTAAAGATTACAAGAAATGAGGCTTGGATGCCTTGAAGAATTCTTGATGTTCTTGACCTCCTAACATTGGTTCTTTCTCCTTCAAACTTTTGGGATTTTCCTTGGATTCTAAAAAGGTTTATGGCTTTGAGAGTAGTAGAGATCTTATTGGTATTGATTAGAAACTGGTTGATATGAGATGTCCTTCTCAAAATACTAGCCATATGACCCTATTTATACTACTAGGAAGACCTAGGGATATTTAATGCTTAACTTGGGGCTAAAGGTCATAAAATGCTAAGAAATAGAAGTCTAGATCCTTCTTGATCGTTCAAGGAGCTACAAGATAAAACTGGTACATCAGACGTAGGGGAGCCGCTCGGCTCATGGTATCAGCCGTCCGGCTGGGGCTTCGTCCCCAGGCGAATGTTGCTTGATTTTGCGTTTAAGCTCTCCGTTTGAATCGTGCTTGGTCGTGGGTTTTTATACTTCAGCATATCTTCATTTAGGCTCATCCTTGGGACTTGGAAGCTCGAATGATTGACTCTTGTATTCTTGAAATGCTTCTGTTCTTTAGTCTTGACTCGGGATTCTTTGTACTCGTGTAAAACTTGATTTTTTCGTTCTTTCCTTCGCTTTTCCTGTACTTGGCTACAAATAAACTTGCAAACACGCTTTGATACAATAAAGTAACAAAACCACATATAAATACCCAAATAACTTATACAAAAGTATGGATAACGCTACTAAAAACATACTCAATTTGAGCGTTATCAAATCCCCTCACACTTAAGCTTTGCTTGCCCTCAAGCAAATAAAGAAAACGAATCCACATGGTACATGAAAGTGATTCAAAAACATATGATGCAAGTCTTTCAAGTACAAATACAAGAAGAGACTCACCATTTATGCTTTATTGGTGAAAAGTTGAGATATTTGACAATACCCGTTGATTTTCTTGCTTGATTAACATTTCTAAACACCTCACGAAAAAGGAATGCAATATAATTCACTCATCACTCATTTTATTATTTGTTGGTGGAGTAAGAGAAATCACTCTCAAAGCTCAGTCATGACTAGATTTATTACCATAAGCTTGTACAAGAAACAAAACAACAACCGATGGGGCGTAAGCACCAAGTGAATACATCTAAAGAAGCTGTTTGTCGGGTTTCATTGGTTAGGATTCGGGTTTTAAGGGATAAGTCATGGAAATGTCTTGGAGTTATAAGTCGAATGTCTACAAACCAAGTGTCGCTAGCTACTAAATTTTGCTATCCATATGAATTTGAGTGATGATAC
Source organism: Tanacetum coccineum (assembly GCA_026074375.1). Classification (NCBI taxonomy): domain Eukaryota; kingdom Viridiplantae; phylum Streptophyta; class Magnoliopsida; order Asterales; family Asteraceae; genus Tanacetum; species Tanacetum coccineum. Next base: position 40,113 of record BQNB010034934.1, read on the forward strand.
ATTTTATTCATATTTTTTTCCCGTATCACGTCTTAGCACATTGGCTAATCGATACCAATTTCTCTTCGTCTTCCTTCATCTTCATATTATTAAGCACATTGGCTTTTATTATTATTTTTATTTATACCAAAATGCGATCAACCTGCGATCGATGATCTTAAGCAAAATGTTGAAAGACATGGAGCTAGCAACTTTCTTAAAATTCATAAAGATTTCCCACATAACGACCATCCTTCCAAGTAGCTAGCAACCAACCAATAGACTTTGACTATGGTAAGGTTTAGGCTAAATGGTGGATATATTTGGTGGATTTATCAATTAGGAACAAGATGGTTCAGCATATCAGTGGTATTTGGCGTTAAAAGTGAGCACTAGTTAAATGGGTCCGCATGAAAAGGTGTACTAACCGAGATGGTTAGCTCAAGGTATTAAGGTAAAATTTATAAGGCCATTTGGTCTCTTAAATTGCTTCTTTATCACGCGTATACACTTATTATCATACAAGTATGATCTTACTGCGGTAATCGTAATGATTTACAGGCATAAGTTCTATAATAAATAAAATCACCGGCACACTCATAGCAAAAAGATTCAAGCATAAAAAGATGTATGCTATATATGAAATAGGCTCAAATCCTCACAATTTAGTAGAAGGGCTATAAGATGTGCTAGCAAATGTTATCGATCCCAGAATGGTTTGCAATAGTAATCAAGACATATCTTAGTTTTTTAAAATTTACAAATTTTACTAGTGGATTAATCTAGTTATTCTAATATATATATCCTAAAAGCGTGAAAACAACTAGATTCCGAGGGCAAGCAAGCACACAAACAAATTGAAATTGGCCCAAAATGTGGAAATTTAAAAATATACCTTGTTTTCCTTATTTCCTCCCCCACACTTAAGTTCAGCATTGTCCTCAATGCGACAAAACGAAACAAAATATAAAATAGGGAAATAAGAGTAAGAGAGAACCAGATATCCGGGCATGACATTTATACTTGAGCTCCACATGCTTCTGGCATCTTAACCTGCAATAATCTTTACACAAACTACAACAAAGCACAATATTTTATTTTATTTTTTTGGATTTTTTTCTTTTTTTTGGATACACCCCCACACTTAAACTTGACATTGTTTTAAAAGATCCGGGTGTAAACTTTTGAAGTAAAGCGATAAACTAAACTACAGAAAACACACGGGTTGCCTCTCGAGAAGCGCTTATTTTATTACCGAGTCATCAGCCAGACTCATGTTTCTTGAGCTTCATTTTTCCCCGAGTGGAGATTTATTACTCGGATCTTTTTTGACGTAAAGGAAATTTAACCATTCCTTTACGGTTAGTGTTTTCCACTACGCTGTATATGAACAGTTTTTCTGCCACCCATGGCTTGGTTTCGCGATAGTCTGCCTGAAACGATGCCATAAATGAAATAGCTTTCATTTTTCCTTGTTCGCACATGAGGTGAATTTCTTTGGTTGTCAGCTCATTAATTTGCTCCTCATCATGGTACAGTTTAACACGATGTCCATTGACAATAAAGCTCCCTCCGTGTTTGTCATATAATTCAACATAACCAGACGAAAAACCATGTTTGACCACGAATGGTCCATATCATTTTGATCTGAGTTTTGGAGCTTTGAACTTGTACTTTGAATTGTATAAGAGAAGTTTGTAACCAACTTTAAATTCTTTCCGGATTCTAAGCTTCCTATCATATAAGCTTTGGTTCGAGCTTTGTAAAGCTTGGAGTTCTCATAAAACGCAGGAGACTACTAAATCATTCAGTTTCAGCAATTGAAAAAATCATTTTTCTCCTACGAGTTTGAGATTAGGATTACAGCTTCTTAAAGCCTAGTAAGCACGATGTTCGATTTTAAACAGCAAATGGCATGTTTTTCCGTATAACAACCAATATGGTGTAGTGTCAATTGGTGTTTTGTATGCCGTATGAAATGCCCACAGAGCGTCATCAAGTTTCCTCGCCAAACAGGAAGGGTTAATCTTTGACAGTGTTTATTTTTCGAGAATTCTTTTTAAGGCACTGTTGGAGTTTTCAACTTGGCCTCTGGTTTACGAATGGTAAGATGTAGCGAAACGATGATGAACTCCATATCGTTTTAAAACTTTCTCCATTTGTCTATTACAGAAGTGAGTACCTCTGTCACTAATTAAGGATTTTAGAATGCTAAATCAAGAGGAAAGAGCTCATGATCTAAAATTGATCATAACTCGTGTATCGTTGGTGGGTAAAGCTTCAGCTTCTGCCCATTTGGACATGTAGTCAATAGCAACGAGAATGTATTCAAACTTATGAGATTTAGGGAATGCTCTCATGAAAACGTATTTGCCCCATATTGAAATAGTTCACTGACTTGGATACTATTTGATGCGGCCATCTCACTCTTCGTGAAATGCTCCAGAGCGTATGACCAAGCCATCATAGTTATGAACTAGAGTTGAGCCTCCTTTAGGCAAATTATTTTGAGCCACTAGAAACCACATCTAAAAAACAGTCTTTGCTGTGTGTGGAAGGACCAATAATGTCCCCAATAGGGCCATGAGGCGACATTTGTTCGAGAATCTTTCGGGTTTCATCAGTCCCCATAAACAACATCTTCGATATCATTCCGCCGGGGCATATTTTGAAGAGATATGGTTTGTCCCAGAAATAGTGTTTAAGTTCTGATAAGAATTTGCATCGTTGGGCGTAAGTCAAACCTTTATGAGAATTTTTCCAACTAGATAATTGGCGAAATCAACGAACCATGGGATTTTATCTAGCTCAGTCTCTATGTATTGAGGAGTACGGTTTCATATAAGTTTGTTCATCAGTAAATCTATCATCGATATCGTCATCCCTTAACTCCATCAGATGTGGGATTTTCAAGATCTTGACAAATGTTCTGCTCTAATAATTTCTCCCCTTTCTGGGATTTTGATCTCAATATCAAACTCTTGGAGTAGTAAAATCCAAAGGATAAGACGACGGTTTCGCATCTTGCTTACAAATAGATATTTCAAACGCAGAGTATCGGTGAAAATAACGATTTTTGAAAGAATAAGATACGATCAAAACTTATCGAAATCAAAAACTACGACAAGTAGTTCTTTCTCAGTTACCGTATAATTTTGTTGGGCGTTGTTGCGAGTTTTGCTAGCGAAAGGAATAAGACGGAAATGTTTTCCTTCTCGTTGTCCGAACACTGCTCCTACAGCAAAATCGCTTGTGTCGCACATAAGTTCAACGGTGGCTACCAATCTAGTTGAAACCATAATGGTAGCATTGCGTTAACTTTTCTATGAGCGTTTCGAATGCCCGATTCAATCTTTAAGAAATCGAGTACGACAGTCATTTTCAAAAAGTGTTTGTCAAAGTGACGAGAGATTTTTCGAAAAACTCTTTGTAAATGAATCGATTGATAGATCCCTGCATGTCCTAGAAAACTCCTAACGTCTTTGACGTTAGTGGGCGGTGGAAGTTTGGTTATTACATCAATTTTTGCCTTGTCGACATATAATCCTGCACTAGAGACTTTGTGTCCGAGCACAATTCCTTCTGTCCACCATAAAGTAACACTTTACCCAGTTAAGAACAAATGCGCTTGTTTGCATCAAACGAAGCATTTTGCCCCAAGATTCGTGAGGAGTAATCGAATGAATCTCCAAAAACCCAAAAAATCGTCCCTGAAACCTCCATGGAGTTTCAAGCATTTCTTGGAAGATGCGATCATGCACTATGAAAAGTAGCGTGTGCATTGCAAATGACCAAAAGTCATACGCTATGTAATCATATTTTTCCATGAAGGACAGTGAACGTGGTCTTTTCTTGATCGGCATGGAATCCGTGCTTCGATTTGGAATTTAAAAGTAACTCGAAAAATACCAATCGAGAAAACAAAAGGATTTTGTTCCCAGCTAATCTTTCCAGCATTTTGTGATCCATTGAAGTAAGAGGAAAATGAATCCTTTCGATAGGCTTCGATTCAATCATTAAAAAAAACGGGGTTAAAATCAATAAAAAACGCCAACGCAGTGACATTCCATGTAGGAACGCGTCATTCTCTTCATTTGTCACAACGTCATCTCCTCATATCATAGGTACAAAGTACTGGACATCACACGGACTATCATTGTGATGGGGTAAATGATACCGCATCGAGAAGTTTGATAATCTATTTTTATATGACTTATTTCATGTTTTGGTTTAGTCGACGATGCTTTGAATAACAGGTTTGGCATCATCCACACAAGAAGTTGATTATTGTTTGCAAAAAGATTGTGGCTAAATGCCCAGAAAAAAAAAAAAAAAATAAAAAAATTATTTTTTTGGATGTTTTTCCAGCAAACGCTTCCTTGTGTTCTTGAGAATAAACACAAGAACTCATCTTTTCAATTGTCTATTCAGTAAGGCGATATGACTACTAAAAGAAGGATTCTTTGCCAGTAAAGCAATTCCAAATGTTTTGGGAAAGAAGTTTTCATCACAAGATTGGCCGGTGGATCTTGGATAGAATTCTTAATCCTTAAATTTTCCTCGAGGGGTAACTCTTTGAAATTATCCTTGACCTCTTCCTCTTGCTTAGGGATTTCTTTGATTTCGATTGCCATGAATCTTTTGAATTCATGATCGAGAGACGATTCGTTGATCTTTTATGATGTGGTGGAAAATGGTTGGGACTCATCAAGCAATGCATCAAGTTCTTCTTCCGTTACTTCGTCAATGACATCCACGCAGAAACATGTGTCATCATTGGAATGAGAAAATCACAGAGCTTTATAGATTCCAAAGGTACGAGATCGCGCTGATCATCCTCCACTCCTAGATTGAGGTTTCTTTGCTTTTGACTCGGATGATGAGCATCAACGGTGTGCAGAAGAGGTTCATCCTAAAATGAGAGGAATTTGTCATCCTGCTCGAGTGCCATTTGCAGGATAACACAAAATCAGTTGGGAATACAAATTTTCCAACTTAAAAAATCAGCCGGGAATACGAATTTCCCAACTTGAACGAGCATGTTTTTTATAATTTCCATCGGGTATTGGTAAGTATGATTAAGTAGTCAGATACTCATCCATGTAGGTTTCAAGGTGTTTCCTGAGAGTGAAGCGTACAGTGAATATGGCATCAGTTTGATGCTTGCGCCAAGATCGGCCAAGGCGAGATATTCAACTGAACCTGCTATGGTGCACAGGATCAGAAAGCTTCCGGGATCACCTAGTTTAGGTGGGAGCTTGTTTTGAACAATTGCGGAGCATTCTTTATTTAAGAAGGCATCAGAGATTTGCTCCATCTTACTTTTTTTGCTCATGAGATATTTCAAGAACTTCCCGTAATTGGGCATGCCAGCTAGGACATCAACGAGGGATACGTTGATCCTAACTTCTTTGATGAGATAAATGAATTTAGCATAGCGTTCTTCCATCTTTTCTTTGCGTAGGCGCTAAGGGTACGGGATTTTTGGTTTATACGCCTTGAGTGGTGGTGGATCATATTTGGTTTGTTTGGAAGAAGATGGCTCTACTTCCTTTTTGGCTTCGTCAACCTCATCTTCACTATCATCGTGGATGACGGTGGTCTTAGCATTTGGGTTAAGCGGCGAATCATATGTCAGGCCACTCCATGTGAATACGGTATTCACATGCTCATTCCGAGCGGAGGGTGGACGGTATGGTTTATCATTCGTTGGGCTGGGTTTTGGATTGGTTTGGGTGTTACTTGGGAGTGAACCAATTGGTAGAGAAGAACACTGGTCGGAGAGTCGACCAAATTTTGTCTCAAGATCTTGAATCGGGGCTTGGTGATTCTTTTGTCCTTGCTCGACTTTGGTTTTAAGATTGAAAAATTAATTTTTAACAAAGTCGTTTGATGATTTTTGAGCGACCATAAACTCTTGCATGGTTTTTTCAAAGTCAGATTCGTTGAACTTCTTTTCGGTTGTCGGTGGAACAGAAGGTGCGTCTTCTCGAGGTTGAGAGCTTCGGTTTTCATCTCTTGGTTGACGGTCTCGCCAATTTCTGAAACTCCTACCGTAGTAGTTTCCTTGATATTCTCCTCCTCGGTAACCTCCGTAGACATTGTTGGCTTCTTCATCTTTGGGACCTCCTATAGGCTTGTCGTTACACTCCAACGATAGGTGAGGACCTCCACAATTGTTGCATCCATCTCGCATCTCCTTCATCTCTCTTTTGATATCTTTGAATTGCGAGTCGATCTTTGTGGTCAAGGCTTCCATCATTTCTATGAGTTTGGAATCGTTGCTACTTTCTGCGAAGGCAACGGTTTTACGAATAGGTTTAGCTTTCATGTCCTTAGACCAATCGAGTTTCAAGAGCACTCGATCTTCGAGCAATTGGTGTACTTTGTTAGGGGTTTTGTAGAGAAAGATTCCCCCGGCATCTAGGATAGCTTGTGTGGCTTCGTCAAGTCCATGGTAGAAGATTTGGATTATAGTTCCTCGTCCTAAACCATGTCCGTGACAACTACAAAGTAAGTCTTCCATTCGTTGCCAAGCATCTACAAGGGATTCATTGGGGTGTTGGGTGAAACCTCAAATTTCTCCCATGAGTCGGTCGAACATTTTGGGTGGAAATAATCGGCTTACAAAAGCTTGTCTCATTTGTTCCCAAGTAGCGATAACCTCGGGACTTAGCTCGTTGAACCATACTTTGGCATCTCCGGCAAGGGATGATGAGAAGAGTTTGAGTTTGATTGTGTTCACATTGGTTGTGCCATATCGGACCATTCCGCAAATCTTGACGCAAATCTCAATGAATTCGGAGATGTGCTTGTGCGGATCGGCCAGTGCAAATCCGTCAAATTGGCGGTCTTTGATCATTGAAAGGTGATGACCTTTAACGGTGAAGTTGTCTCCAAGATCAACCGCGACGATAACAGCCTCGGGAGTGGGTGCTACGACGCAGTTGTTCCCTCACAAAGGTTGACCGTCGACCATTGGGAATGGTAGATCAAGAAATGGGTTATAAACATCTAAGGCTTAGAAAAGGTTCCCAAAAGGTGGGTATTTAACTTTGGGAATTTGGTCTTCAACGGGTATGAATGGGTTTCTTGTCTTTTTCTTCTTGGTACGATGGATAAAATGTTCGGGTTCGGAATAAGGTGTAGTTGGTTCTTGTCCCGTAGAATGTGTGTTCATTCAGGAGCAAAACACAACCGTGTGTTAATTCAGGAACAAAACATAACTAGGAATGAATTTGAGTATCTTTTGCTTCTTGAAAAAGGGTATAAAAACTGTATAAGAAAATGTTTCGGGCTGCTCAGAAGATCTTCAGCCGGGCGGCTGAGACTACCAGCCGGTCGGTTGGTGGTGATTTGGTGTTCACGAGGGATGAGCCAGCTGGCTCGGATGGTCAGCCGGACACCTGGCTTGTTCATGTGGAAAGAAAACTTAAAAATCTTTAGAAAAAAAGGTTCAGGCATCTCGGATTGGTTTAAGCACGAAACAAAAACGCCAAAAACATGATACGTGTGATACAGATAAGTTTTAAATTTATAACACTGATACCAAATTTCTTAGCAACACATACGAGCAAGTGTACTCGTCCATTGATAGCAAGAGATTGTATGGTAAGCCAGGATCGTTCCTGAGGATTAGTGTGTTTAGGTGATTTAAAATTCGGTGCTAACAATTCTAACAAGCAAATAATGATTATTATAAAGATTCAAATGATTTAAAAACTACACTTGATTAAACTAGTTTGGGAAATCCAATTTGTATGATTGTGATGAACATTTTAACATGTTGATTATATGAATTAGATGGTGATCTAATCTATTGTTTTCAAAACCTTCAATCTTCGTCAAGACCTTAAGTGACAAAAACAAGCTTTACGTTCAATCAATCAATTCAAGACTACTCTACGTTTTAAATAGTTTGATTCTTGATTCATTTCACAAACATGTTAACACCCATAATTATGATTCTTGTTAGATCAAACCGCTTAAGAAATGGTCAATACAAAAGGTAGCCAATCATAGACAAAAGGTGACAATTGATTGGTTAACAAGATCCCTTTCAACCTATGATATGTTTAACAATCAATCCGGTTTGATAAAACAATGTCACATGAATCATAAGTATAGATGGATCTCAGAAAATAGCTTGAAATTGAAGAAAACATGTTATCACAATCATAATCAAATCATCACTCCTCAAACATCATTTAACCAAGTGTATAAAGATAATAGCCATTCATAGCAAACAAAGTCATATTTCCAGAAATTAAAGGATTCATAAACATGATTAAAAGGTTTTTACAAAGTATGTAAAGATTACAAGAAATGAGGCTTGAAATGCTTTCGATCTTTAGTCTTGACTCGGGATTCTTCGTACTCGTGTAAAACTTGATTTTTTCGTTCTTTCCTTCGCTTTTTAGTACTTGACTACAAATAAACATGCAAACACACTTTGATACAACTAAGTAACAAAACTACATATAAATAGCTAAATAACTTATACAAAAGTACGGATAACGCTAGTAATAACATACTCAATTTGAGCGTTATCACTAACTAACCCTAAACCCAATGGACCCAAGCCACAATCGGGTTCAGACCATAATCTAATCGTCTAACAAAGAGAAGTATTACGCACATACCATGAATACAATTGCAGTACATACAAGCAACGGAGGTCATGTACGAAACTTTATATAATAAATAAACATCATGATAAAGATATACAGTGAGCATCTAGCTTTATTTTTTAATGAGTAATTCATTACTCTCGATTACTTGACGTATAGTTTAACGAACATAATTTCATATATCATTAACATTTTGATTATGAAATCTAATTTTGAGGCCCTAAAATATACAAAGGGATATATATTTTGAGGCCCCTAAAACTTTGAAGCCTTTTGCGGTTGCACACATCATACACCCTCAAATACGGCTCTGCATACAAATAAGAATGTAAGATGCATATTACAACTTGTGGAAACTAGAAGGGGAGGGGGGTTGAATAGTTTACAGGTTCGTTTTGCGTTTTAAAAGTTTGCTTTCAAAATACTTAATTCGATTTAGTAGCTAATGTTCAACCAATTCAACAATAGGAATCAACAAAGTAAATATCTAAACAAATGGTAAATAACAATCAAGAACAACAATATAAAGAGGATGAAGAAGAACAAACAAACCAAGACAACCAAGATTTATAGTGGTTTGGCTACGAGCACATCTTCCGCCCTACAACTTCACTCCCCGAGTATCCTACTACAGAGATTTCCTATGTCAACAAGTCTCTCATCAGGCGTAGAAAACCTTTTACAAACGCTCGCATACGTTGTTTTCGACACTAACGCTAAAATGTCGAGTCTTAATCTTAGCTAGAACCAATCTACCACTTCACAATCACTATACACTCACAAGATCTACACTATCAGATATACACACAATCCGAATCACACAATTACAAAATAATTACAATAGAGATTTGATACTTAGAAGAAGAGAGGAGAGATCACTAAATAACAAATATCTTCTAGTAATAACGAATGTTCACAATTGCACTTGAATAGAAAAGAGAAGATGAGAAGAAGAGATTAGATCACTTGAAACAAGATCTAAGAATGTTAGTGATCAAAAGATTTAGAGAGAGAAAGAAGATTTTTAAAGAGAGAAAGTTATCTAAATTTTTTATGCTAAGAGGTATGTTTTTCTGCAAGGAATAGAGCAGTATTTATAGACAGGAAAACCCAACGGTCACTGGGGGTGGTCCCGGCGGTCCCAGATATATCTGGGGGCCGTCAGGCCTGTAAGGGGGCCGCCCAGTAGACTACGTTCCTATTTTTTTCTTTTTGTGGGGAAGTTTATATCTGGTATGGAAGTTTCTATTTTGGGGGGAAAAACCAATTTCAAATTTTATTATTTAAATAAACCATTTTCTTTTATTTAAAAATAATTATGTATTTTTATTTTGTAAAAATACTTTTGTGAAAATGTAATGGTTAAGAAAAAATATTTTTTTGATCACTAATCATGCTTAATGATTTGTTTGTTCATACCTTAAGTGATTAATCTTAGAAATGGAATTTTACGATTAATAATTTGTAAACTTTTATTTTTATTGTAAACGTTTTTACATTTTGTTATTATCAAAACGTTGAAAAGTCAAAAAATATAAATAACGTTTTTAGACATCATTTGTTTTAACAATCTCCCCTTTTTTTATGATGACAAAATATAAACTCATTTTGTATAAAATTAAAAGTTACAAATTATTAATGAGTTGTGTTCCATTTCTCCCCCTTTTTGTCGAATTCAAAAAGGATAATCGTCAAGTAGTTGTAGAAAGAGAGAAGTCGACGATATCAAGACTCCCCCTTAATGTATGCCCCCCCTCGTTTGGGGCACCAAGGGATCGATCTTACAAAAATTGTTAGCTACAAAACAAAGTTAGAGGTATAAGTAGAAGACACATATCTTTCAACAAGTAGTAATATAGCAATAAAACATAAAGTGGCTTCATTCATTATTTAATAAGCTCATACAAGAAGCATTAATTGCAATGAAAATAAAACTAAGACTTGACAAAGAAACATTCATTCATACACTACATCACAACTTAAACATACTACAAAATGTAGATAAAGATATCATAGCATAAGTCCTAGATGATCCTTGATTCATAGGAAATGACTTTGAACAAAATGGTTAGGGTGACCAATTATGAGATGATATGACCTAGTTTTCAAGGGTGAGGTGGAGAGAGCGAATTCATGGTGGTGGTGAGGAGATATTCAAGGTGAGCAAACATTAGGTTTATCTCATCCCTAAGAGAAAAGATAAGATTGCTGTTGTAAAAACAACAAAGACAAGTTAACCCATGATAGCCATGATAGTTAAAGTAGATGGAATGACCCATGAGAGGTGGTTGAGGTTATGGTTGTGGTGAAGGTGGTGATGGAGTATCAAGAATATGATCAAGAGGAGTGATTGGTGACAAAGAAAGTATGATATCCAAAGAAGGATGACTTTGAAGTGGTTAAATGAAGGTCTAGGAGGAACATCTTAGATGTTGTCAAGCAAAGGGTTCAAAGGTTGAGGAGAAGTTGGTTCATTTTATGATGGTGGTGAAATTTGAAGTTTTGATTGAAAAGAAGA
>BQNB010034935.1:0-13634 GCA_026074375.1 Tanacetum coccineum
TATAAAAATACTTTTTATAACTTTAATTATTGAAATCGTATTTTAATTGTATCTTGTTCGTTTTAATTCTGTTTTTAGTGATTCCTATGTCCACGTCTTCGTAATTAAAGGATCTATTTATACAAATTATTTCCCAACAGTATACTGTCGTGAACAGTAACTTATTTTTTAAAATTTACCTTTTTAAAAATACTTTTTAACTTAAACTTGTAAATAACGTATCACCTTCATTTTAAATCCTTTTTTCGAGTTTCTTACGTCCTTAGATTCCTTATGAAAAGTACTATATTTATAAAATATTTATTTTTATATATCAGATCTGAAATAGTAGGCATTTTTATAAAATCACTTTTATCCATTTAATTATTGTAAACTTAAAAATGTCATATCTCTTTCGTTATTGCTCGGTTTTTCAAGTTTCCTATATGCTTACGATCCTTGTGATAAGTACTAATTGAATAAAACATAAAATGTATACCCTTATACACGAATTCAAACAGTAGGTTATAAAGTTAATTAGGGTTTTGTTATTAATAAATCAAGTTTTATAATTCTTTTTATTTAGAAACTTTGCACCATTCTTTCACCAAGTGTTATACCATATTTCTGACATATATTAAGTCTTATAAATGTCCACAATACCTGTCCAAATGAAATCCATGTCCTCATGATATTTTTATACATAAACTTATAAATAAAACTTTCAATACAAACTAATTTACAAACTAAACTTATAAATTAATTTACACTTATATAGAATGTTTACTTCCATTTTAATTATCATTTCACCAACAATAATGTAAGATTCGAATTACATGTGTCTTTGTAATATTCCATAAATCATAAAAATGAACCTAGGTGGAGTTTAACATATATAACAAGTATGCACACATAAGATAATGAATGAATAGAAATGAAATACTTAAATTAGACCTTATAGGAGATGAGTAGGATGATGAATACAAGATAGAAACCCTAGCAAAGCTTCCAAATCCAAAACTCTAATCAAGAAAACCCTAAATATGTTTTCTTGATTAATCCTTGTTAAACCCAAATCCAAGCTTGTAATAACCTTGAGTAACCTTAGATGATCTTAGAATGAACACTAGAATACTTGGAATTCTTTAAAAAAATCAAAGAATATGAAACCTTAATTTTTAATTTTGAGCCCTGGGTTTCAAAGGTTTTGAGAGAGTTTTTGTGAGTTTGTTTGCTTGGTAAATGAAAGAGTGATAAACTAAACCTTGGACTTTCCTTTTATAGATCCTAGTATAGCCAAGACTACCTTAAACTAAAACCTTGGGCTTGAAGTGGTTAAGGTACAACATGTAAGACTTCTCCTCCTCCTTAGGAGGAGGGGGACATAAATTTGAGGGGGGGAGGTACATTGATAAGCCAATCTTTAGAAACTTGTGCTTAGGGTACACTTTGTGTAAGACTTATGAGTTGTAATGGAAAAGTTAGTGGGGTCTTTAGGATTTATTTCTTGGGTATAAGTCTCCTAACTGGCCATATGAATTAATAAGTGATAGAATGATTAAATTTTATGTATTGAGTATAAAAGTGGGTATTGGTTTGAGTATAGATAGGTATAGGTACTTCCGGGTATGCCTAAATGTAATTTATTGTGAAACGTAAGCGTTTTACGTAACCAATAAAAATAAATTATGAAAAGTTATAAATTATACTCTTAATAATCATATAACACTTGCTTGACGTAAACTTTTATTTGTTTGGTGTCCGTTTACGTTGAATGATGATTTTTAGTTTACGCGATTTAGCCATAAGATAATAATTAAAAACGAACGCGAAAAACCCTAAAAATAAATAATGAAAATAATTGAGTCGGGAAATGACTTGAAAATGTGAAATGTTACAGTTTCACCCAAAAGCTCCAACTAACTCACAAGCTTTTGAAGCCTATCAAAAGTTTGATCAAACATCTCTGAGCTTAGAGCAGTAAAGTTTTCATATTGCTGCTTTAAGAGATTCCTTTGAGTCTTTTTAGTAGCTTCATTCCCACCATATCTCTTTCCAATAGCTTCGAGCAACAGCTTAGCATCCTTTATAGAGTTAAACTTTAACTAATGTTCATTAGGAATGCCCATCATTAAAGTACTTCTAGCCTTCACTTCTAATCTTCTCTGAGCCTTATCGTTAGCAGATGTAATAGGCATCACTATTGTAACACCTTCCACTACTTGTGTTTTTGGCAAGGTTGCATCATTCTCTATGACTTTCCACAGTGCATAGTTTATCATCTGGATGTATTGTTCAATCCTCATTCTCTATAACTCAAACTCACCCGTTTTGAGCATGGGAACTTTGGATGCAGCCACCATGTGTGCAGAATCTTGATCCATATCTTCTAGCAAAGTTTCTCAAAACAACAAGCTCTGATACCACTTGTTGGTCCCACTTCAACACTTCTATAGATCAAATTCCTTAAGCTTGTTTAAGGTTTAGTTATATTAGATAAATCTAACACAACTATAGTAGAAACTTTATGTGAATATATTTTTGATTATGCAGCGAATCCCATAATCTTTAATAAGAATAATTTTGCAATAGAATAGTAAAACACAATGAACATATAATCAACAAAACATAAAAGCGCCAATATTATTAAGCAAATTAGAATATGAATACTCTCAAAGTATCGAGTTTAAAAAGACCTTGAAGCTATGATAATCTTATGAATGACTCATTTTGATTTGATAAGTGTGTTGGTATGTGTTGGTATTGGTGTTTGTATATCAATCTCCATGCCCTAAGACCTCCTTTTATACACCAAGGAGTCTTAAACGGCTTACAATACTTTCCTAAGTAATCATAATCTTCTAAATAAATAACTTATACATATCTTTTACTAAAATATCTCATACAAATCATATAGTAGTACTAACTAACTCATCAGTACTAACTTCTTCACTGGCAACATTAACTCCTTCAGTAGCATTAACTTTGTACTACCAGTGGTAACTTTTGTACTAGCAGTAGTAACTTTACACTAGCAGTAATAACTTTTGTACTAGTGGTACTAACTACTTAGCAGTTTTTCTTCTAAGTCTCTAAGCAGTCTTAACTTTCACTAGCAGTAGTAACTTCCTCTAGCAGTCTTAATTCTCTGAGCAGTCTTAACTTCCACTAGCAGTAGTAACTTCCTCTAGCAGTAGTAACTTAGTACTAACAGTTGTAACTTCACCAGCAGTCTTAAACACTTAGAATAATTTTTATTAAAATTCTCCAACAGCACTAACTTTGACTGAGCAGCATTAACATCAATAAGAACAGTAGTAATTCCAAACAACATCAAGAAGCTTTTAATCCCAACAAGCCTTTATCACCAAAAACACCTATTCTAAGTGGTACATACGAAGTGGGTTGATGTGTGTGTGAATGTATGAAATGAGAGATCCAAAGAGGCTTTTTATAGGCATTCTATGGTCAAAGTACGTCGCACTTTGTTCAGATGTGCGCCGCACTTTGTCTATAACGCTTTCGTCATAAATGTAGAAGAGTGCGCCACACTTTTTTACATGTATGATGTACTTTGGGCATTTACAGCTCTTGGCATTTTTTCTAAGTTGTAGATAATTAAATTCTCTTTTCGTGGCCACTTGAACCAACTAGAACGAAGTTCGTATGACCGAGTTTTGGCCAAAACAGTGGACAAGTGTCGGAAAGCATTCAGCTTGAGTTATTTCTTCGTTTAAGCTTCAAATCTTCGTGTATTCTTTTGTTTTCTTCCACGACACGTACCTAGGACCTAAAATAGCAAATATACTCGATTAAGTACCAAAATTTATTATAATTGACTGATATATATACATAAAAGCACATATAACATATATATAAATATGTATAAAATGAGCGTTATCAAATCCCCTCACACTTAAACTTTGCTTGCCCTTAAGCAAATCTAAGAAAATAAGTTTAAAAACAAGGTCCTAGGTGACAAAATAAGGGAAATTTTTATATATATGTACATATTTTTAAATTTTTATAGTGTTTATTATAAAAAAATTTATTGAGTGTGAAAATATCGAAAATATTGTTGGTTTTTCTAATAAATACACGCAAAAGGCGCAAACACCCCCTACACTTAAGGGTTTGCTTGTCCTCAAGCAAAATAAGGAAAAATAAGCTTTACAAAACAAATATTGAATTATGAAAAATATTTTTGACTTTTTAATATGTGAAAACGAAGATGTTTGACAATACCAAATGATTCTCAAGCTGCAATAACATGACTAAGCACCTCACGAATAAGGAAATTATAATTCACTCAAACACTCGTATGTGATGTAATAGAGGGTAAAAGGTAAATCATATTCAATTGCTCAGACATGATTCATTAAGTTACCATAGGCCTGTACAAGAAACAAAACCGCACCGACATGGCGTAAGCACCAGGTATAAATATCAAAAGAGTACTTTTATTCGGGTTGAAATATATAGGCTTCAAGATAATAAGGGTGTGGATAAGGCATGGGAAATATATACTGGAATTGGTTTTATAATATACATGTTAACAAGTCCAAGAAACCCATGTTGCTAGTTACGACAATCCACAAACCCGAGAGATAATCGAACATTAATGACATCAAATAACGTCTATTTTATAGCATCATTTATCCCATGTTATTAACCCATTTTGTATAGTTATTGCAAAGAATTGTTACTTAATCGTTTATATTTAAGAATTGCAGTAATTATGAAGTACTTGGTGAATATTGGCAAAAGGAGCGCATTTTGGAGCTTAAACAAAGATATTTTGAAGATTAATGATTCTGACTAACAATACACTGTATCCATCAAGGAAGATACGGCATATTCGTGCCTGCACTCACCAAAGACCACGAAGGAAACAAGCTCAATACACCGTATCCAGAGAAGACCAATACGCCGTATTGAAGATATAGTATGTGAAGATTCTGGAAGATATCAAGCGTGGTCCCTACTCCAAGAAACCCCCAATACGCCGTATCCAACCCATTAGATACGTCGTATCGAACCGACTTCCAGACAGTATAAATAGAAAACTAAAAAATGAGTTTTAAGTGTGCTAAATCATATTCTCGATCCCTAAACCACAAAAGTTGATTTTCAGAGGAGAAAAAGAGCAGAAGAGGTCGAGCAATGCTATCAATTCCATAGGAGACAACGTGTAATTCCATATACTTTAGTAATCGTTCAGTTTTTGTTATCATTTGTTGTCCCATGATGTAGGATACCTCTTGTTGGATCCCACTTCAATATATCGAATTCCTTAAGCTTGTTTAAGGTTTAGTTATATTAGATAAATCTAACACAACTATAGTAGAAACTTTGTTAAGTGTATTAAAGATTATGCGGAATCTAATCTTTAATATTAGAAGAATTCTTAATGAAACAGTAACACAAGACAATATAATTCAACAATAAAAGCTCTAATATTATTATTACAAATAATACAAATACTCTCCTAGTATTAGGGTTACAAAACCTTGAAGCTATGAAATCAAGAGTCTGTGTAGTAGCTCTCCAAATAGCAAATTATACATCTATAACCATAGGAACACAGAATATTGTCCTTGCCTAAATCCGTGTCAATGATACACTTTAGCCAGCTAAACAAGTTAATTGGATATTGCCAATGGTTATGAACACAAATATTGTCCTTCTAAATCTGTGTCTAGGATACGCTTCCGGCTTAACTAGTTAATTGGATATTGCCAATGGTTTATTGATCGTGTTGACTAGAAGGTGAACCTAGATAATTCAACAAATAACATTCTGATTTCATTGGATAGTTGAACAAGTGGACTACTAGTTATAAATCACCATTAAGCGGTAAGTGGGTAAAGTCTCTATGAGCTAGGGTTTAACAAGATCACCATTACTTTAATCCCTAAGATAGATTATAATCAGCAAATAAGGATGCTTTATGTGGATGCTTTAATTGTGACAGAATTAATGTGTCTAGGTCTTAGGCTGATGTAACGCCTAAGTCTTAAGAATGATATACCGCCTTGAGAGAAGAAATCAGTGCATTGAATAAACAAACTAACTTTCTAATCGGATTAATAATGATTAATACAGTTTTCTTATATTTGGCTTGATCGCTGTTTTATCTTTTGTTTAATTGCTTGCGTGGGTTAAAGTGCCTTGAATTGATTGTAGCACCAACCAAACCGTGCCAGTCTCTCAGGCTGAAAACCCCCTTTTTCCCGTTAGAATTAGAATTAGGACTGACATAGGTTTAGAATAGAATAGAATTAACATAGATTAGATAACCAAGATATTAATTAAATTGATAGATTTAACCTTGCTTCAAGTGTTCGACACCCTACTTACCACGAAACTACTACCGATCGGGTACACTGCCCGTTAAAGTGTTGTTTTTGGTTTAGTCGGCAAAATATAAATTTAAAACTTGAATCAATAAAATATACACCACACAACGACACATCAAGTTTTTGCCGCCGTTACCGGGGAGTGAAAATTAATCTTGATTTTTATTTGATATTTTGGTTTTAGCATTAGACTAGATCTAACCCTTAGGAGTAGTGTAATTTAGATTAGTGTATATTCTTGTATTTTTGTAAATTTTGTATATTTGTCTTTAATTTTTTGCTTGTATATATGTGTGTTTAATTGTTTGCGTATTTAATTGTTTTTATTAATACACTGTTCTGGTCAATAGCTGAATACGGCGTATCCACTTCCATCGGATACGGCGTATCCAACTTTCTGTGCAATACAACGTATTCATTCAAACTGATTAATATGGCGTATCCACTCCCATTGGATACGGTGTATCGATCATCTGGAACAGAAAAAACAATCTTGGTTTTCCTATTTTATTTTTGTGCTAAATTTTTTTCTATCTTTCTTCAGAGCAAATCCTGCTGATTGTTTATCCCTTGTTTCAGGTAGTGCATGACAAGGAGTTCAACAAACGAACTATTCACACCTTACAAAGAACCTGAACGAGAATTTTTATCATCTAGGAGACACTTCAAGTCACTAAGTCTTGAATCGAGATCGCCTGATTTCAATTTATTTTCTGACCAAGAATACTCGGAGGAAGAAGAAGAAGAAGCAATGGCGGAAACCATGGAGCAATACATGAGCAAGACCCTAACGAACTATGGATCAGGAGTTGCTTGGCCTAAGATTAAGGAAAAGGATAGTTTTTAACTGAAAGGCCAATTTCTTAAAGAGCTTTGAGAAAACACGTTTAGCGGTTCGAATAATAAAGATTCGAACGAACACATTGAAAAAGTTCTCGAAATTGTTGACTTATTCCATGTTCCTAACATCACTGAGGATCAACTAATGCTCTGAGTCTTCCCTATATCCTTAACTGGAGCCGCAAGTCGTTGGCTAAGAAATGAACCAACTCGTTCGATCAAAACTTGGGAAGATCTTAAAACTATGTTTTTGAACAAATATTGCCCACCTGGTCGAACTGCGAAGAAAATAGAGGAAATCAACAACTTTCAGCAAGAACTAGATGAAACCCTTTATCAAGCATGGGAGCGCTTTAAATAACTCTTGATGAAGTGTCCTAAACAATATTTGACTGAGATGCAGGAGGTAATTTTGTTCTACAATGGGTTGGATGTTCCAACACGATAGATTCTTGACTCAAGAGGTGCCGTTCCAACTAAGACAGCTGCAGAGGTAATTTTGTTCTACAATGGGTTGGATGTTCCAACACGACAGATTCTTGACTCTCAAAAATGGCGTAATGGAACATCTAGAGGAAGAAGTATTGAAACTTCTGATGGACTGGCTGCTATACAAGCACAACTGAACAACTAGGAAGAGAGATCAAGAAGGTGAATGAAAAAGTTTATGCTGCTCAAGTAGGATGTGAACAATGCAAAGGACCCCATTACACCAAAGATTGCCCACTAAAAGAAGAAGGGAAAACCCTAGAAGAAGCTTACTACACGCAATTTGGTGGACCTTTTCAAGGTGGGGGATATAGAGCAACAACTCCAGGGTACTATCAAAGGAACAACGTAAATCCTTCGTACCAAGAATGAAGGCAATCTATGGAAGATACCCTGAACAAATTCAGGAGTGAATCAGCAAAGAGACACGAGAAAAATTCTAACTTGATCAAAGAAATCTGAGCTACGACAGATGCTGCATAAGGTAAACTAGGAGGCATCAATCAAACTTTTAGGAAATACAAATCAGGGCATATGAGCATTAGGTTACTACAGGAAGAGGATTTAGAAGCTACCAAGCTTACTTCGAAACAAAACCCTGAGACATAAAGTCAAGTCATTTCCAACCACTATTGAAGTTGATTCACATCGATAAATCCGTTAGATCATCCAATATGACCATATACACATGGACAGAACAATAAAACTGTTGTACAAGTCAAGACAAATGACGGTTCCTTTTCCAAGTCGTTTGGATAATCATTACTATAAAGACGAAGAGGAGAACTATGGACCAAAATTTGCGAAAGCTTATGGAGCTTCACATATTAATGACTCCATACTCCAACAAGGAGAATGACCCACGGGGAGTTTTATCTCCTTGCTTTATTAATTAATATTTGCTTTAACAATGCCATTGCTGACTTTGGAGCCAGCGTTAGTGTTATGCTTCTCTCGATCTACCTTAACTTAGGATTAGGTGAATTAGCTTACACTAGGTAAACAGTAGAATTAGTAGATAGGACAATGAAGTATACAAAAGGAATAGCTGAAAACGTACTAGTAGAAATTGGCAAATTTACTTTCCTAGTAGACTTTATAATTCTTGATATGCCTGAGGATATCAAAGTGCCCTTGATCCTCGGAAGACCATTTTTGTCTATCGCCCGTGCTAAAATTGATGTTTACTAGAGAAAGATTACCTTAAGAGTTGGGGAAGAAAAGATTATTTTCAAAAGTGTTAAACTTGCTAGTAGTTTAATTAAGAAGGCCTATATGCTAAGTTTGAGAGAAAGAATGGAACTTGACTTAGAAGCTAGGCTTATGGGAGAGACCTTAGTGTTAAATAGATCATTAGACCCTTTCTTGGAAGATTACATTGAATTAAATGATCTAAATGAACCATTTGAGCTTAGGAGAAATCAAGGTGATGATTTAATGCCCACCATTAAGGAAGGTGAGGTAATTGAGGAATTTAGAACTAGGGATGAAGATCTTGATACTAGAATTGATGATTACCCTAGTTATTGCGACAATGATATGAAAATCCACATAGACTATGCTCACAACTTAAAGTTTTCATGCATGATAGGATTTGAATTTACACACGTCAACTTCTTCCCGTTATTGTACGTCAATGTGATGTCTAAAAGTTTTATTAATTCAATAATGAACGATAAGATGGTGTACAAAGGGGTAATGTGTAGGAGCATTAATGAATGTGCCTTATTTTTGTTAGAACTATTTGTTTGTTGTGACTGACTTTGCAGTGTTTAGAAGAATATGGATGCTTTATCGTGATGAAGAACATGGGCGATGTTATCGTTTGGTGAACCAGTTCTTATGAGATGTAGTATTAAGCGAGACGGTATAAGGGACGTTTTACCATTTACAATTTGGGGTTGATGATGACAGTAACTTACCAAATGGTGCTGATCACATAAGAGATTTAAAAAACCACACTAATGAGCCAATGAAACATGATTTCACCATTACATGTAGGTAAGTGAATGTTGATTTTAGATTTATGAATTCTTTCGCATGCTTCCAAAAGCTTTTAGGGTTCTTCAAAGGAGTTTTGGAATCTAGGACCTGTTACATTCGATATGACGAAGTTGGTAGAACTGGTCTCACACGCGGGGCACTTAGTGTGCCTGAGTTGGATAATTGATGAGTAGCTGAAGTAAAGTTCTAGTTAAAGAGGGGGGGGGGGGGGGGGAGTCTTAGCTGTTATCTAAAGTGCTTAGCACATGTGTCATCCCGGTTGGGGTTGTTGGGTTTACAGTGGATGGATTCCACAGTCTGAAGTCGGGGTTGCCGCGCCTTGTTACCATTACGGCGGTGGGGTGGGGAGGGGAAGGGTGTTTGGCGTGTGGGTGATTCTATTTCTGGGCTGGGAGGACGTTTGATTGCCGGTTGGGACGCGATCGGGTGGCTTGTGGTGGGGGGATGGTTGAGTGTGTGGTGGTGTGAATTGTGGGTGGTTCGTGGTTGTGGGATTTGGGGGATGGGGCGATGAGTGGGGGGGGTAACGGGGGGGTTGTATGATGTGGGCTATGTTGGGGTTGGTGTTTGTGTTGTTTTGTTTTTTTATTGGGCTTACGGTTTTTATCCACATTTTTTTTATTTGTTTTTTTATTACTGTGTTTTATTTTATTTATTCGGATATATATTTTTCTTATTCCAATTTTATAAAGCTTTTATTTTTGATATTATTTTTATCTTGTTATTTCTATTTTTATACTCTTTTTGTATTATTGTTATTGTTTTTTCATATTCATTTTACATATATCATTATTTTTTTGTAATTTTTATATTTGTTATTTTGCACTTTGATAAAATTATTGTTGATTTGGAATAAGAGTATTTATTAAACTGTACGCTGTATCCCACCAGAATGACCCGTATTTTGTTTTGTTTAGTTTAAATTAAAGTAGTACCAAGTAGGAATTGCATTTGTTTTTCTTATGTTTTATAAGGACCGCGGTGATAAGAAATATCAACGGAAGTTGGTGGAATGCATTTTTTATGGTAAATTCTATGTGTGTGTTCGTCGTGTTTGGTATTCAGTACTTTTCCAGCATACAATCTTGTCATAAACGTTAACTTGAGAAACTACCGAGCAAATATCAGGGGTGTTTCTCTATATCATAATCTCAAAGTTTCAATCTTAGTACCTTTGGATTTATCCAAGGATACTAAACCTTACATCAAGCTAAGGAGTTTAAAATCGGTTCATTGGGATCAACAACTTGCGTGGGTAACAGTGCATTGAATTGATTATAGACATCAACCAAACCGTGCCAGTCTCTCAGGCTGAAAACCCCCTTTTCCCGTTAGAATTAGGATTTAGACTGACATAGGTTTAACATAGGTTTAGAATAGAATAGAATTAACATAGATTAGATAACCAAGATATTAATTAAATTGATAGATTTAACCTCGCTTCAAGTGTTCGACACCATACTTACCATGAAACTACTACCGATCGGGTACATTGCCCGTTAAAGTGTTGTTTTTGGTTTAGTCGGCAAAATATAAATTTAAAACTTGAATCATCTTAAATATACCATACAACGACATCACATCAGTAGTTGACTTTAGAACTTGGCTTGGTATATCACTCGAGACAACAATAACGAGTATTAAGGATTTAATTGGAGTAACTTGTTTAAATTGGTAAATTTTAGGATTACGCCCAAATCGCCTATCCATGTTGTTTATTAACTAACTACACCAGTTAGTTAACCTCTAGTTTAAACCCTTTTCCACTCTCATCTTTAGAGTGAATATCCACTAGAACGACCCGTAGAGCCAATCTTTTAGGAATTTACACCAACTATTTGTTTCGTTACACCCTTACACCTTAACCTACCCTGTTAGATTAAGTTTAATTTACAGTTGCTAGTTGCTTAAAGTGTAAAGTTTGTATTTCCCGAATCTTGTGTCATTTTCTATATTTGGTGCGGTTGGATATTTGCACATTGCAAATGGAAATTTATATTATAGTCAAAACTCATGTGATTTTACTACCATCATAATTATTGGTGAGTCCAAAGAACGAAGAACTATCAAAGAAATTATCCTGAATTATTGTGATCGTGAAGATGGTGAAACTACTCCGAGTTTCGTATATAGTTAGATTGAAAAAAAAATTGAAAAAATGCAACAAAAAAGAAAGAGAAGGAAAGTTTAAAGATAATCGTTTTGCAAAGCAAGAACCGAAGGAATTACACGAAGGATCAATTATTCGTTGATACGCAACAAAAATCAACGATGTAGAGTGTTGTACAAAGTGGAAGATATCGCCACTTACCTTGTAGAGTATGTAAAGTTTGGGATGATTGGGAAGTTGACCGTTACGGGAACGCCAACTTAGGTTGTTGTTTTTGATCGATGATCAAGACGTTGTAAATAGTTGTGTCTTAAATCATGGTAACGGTCGGGGAAAAAAGTGTCTAGCAACTTGTACTTTAGTCTTAATCTATTTGTTTCTTGATTTTTATTTAACAACAATTTACTTCCCTCTCACCTAATGATTAGCCGCTGGTTTTACGCGAATGAGGACTTGTTCGAGCATGCATGTCTATTCCGTCGTTACGGCCATGTATGCATGTCTTAGCTGCCTCGTTGGTTTATGACTTTTGGTAAAAGTTAGAAGGTTCCTACCCTATATCATTCTTCATCCTAACCGTTGGTTAAATTCGAATGAGGATGTGATCGAACACACATGTCTATTCCGTTGTTACAGCCATGTATGTGTGCTTCAGCTGCCTTGTTGGAGTGGTACTTCTGGTGAAAGATTGTAGAATGATCAACCATAAGCCTTTCCATACAAAAACCCATATTTACCTTTATAAACTTGTTACTCCTTGGCTTTAGTGGTGGAGATGTGTATCCTTGCCAAGCTTATGATAGAATACTCGTCACGACCGAGCAATTGAGCGAATTAGTTACATGTTACCACATAGATTAGTTGAGTGATTTGAGTGTTTTCATCTTCCTATTTCGTGAGGTGTTTGGTTGTGTACTTATAATAGATCAAATAAATGCTTTAACGGAAAATATCCTTAAGGATAGATTTTTATAAAATTCTAAAGGCTACTTGAAGACAAGTAGGATTCAAGTGGGGGGATATTTGATGCATCAAATAATGTCTATTTTATAGCATCATTTATCCCATGTTATTAGCCCATTTTGTATAGTTATTGCAAAGAATTGTTACTTAATCGTTTATATTTGAGAATTGCAGTAATTATGGAGTACTTGGTGAATATTAGCAAAAGGCGCGCATTCTGGAGCTTAAATGAAGATATTTTGAAGATTACTATTCTGAATACCAATACACCATATCCATCAAGGAAGATACGACGTATCCGTGTCTGCACTCACCAAAGACCATAAAGGAATAAAGCACAATATGCCGTATCCAGAGAAGACCAATACGCCGTATTGGAAATATGGAATGAATATAAATTTTTGGAAGATATCAAGCATGGTCCCTACTCCAAGAAATCCCCAATACGCAGTATCCAATCCTTGGATACGCCGTATCGAACCGACTTTGAGACCTTATAAATAGAAAACTCAAAAACGAGTTTTAAGTGTGTTAAATCATATTCTCGATACCTAAACCATAAAAGTCGATTTTCAGAGGAGAAAAAGAGCAGAAGAGGTCGAGCAACGCTATCAATTCCATAAGAGACAACGTGTAATTCCATATACTTTTGTAATCATTTAGTTTTTGGTATCATTCGTTAACTCGGTTAGTTTACCTTGGCTAAATAATTGCTTTTGTATTTATTATGACGTTTGAAGGCTAATACCTTCGGGTATTAGCCATTATTATAAAGATCTGAATGTTTGGTACTTGTTTATCTCAATTTCTTGATTTATCGTTGAATGCTTGTTTATGTTTATCAATTTATACTTGTTTACACACTTTTGTATGCGACCTATCATTCAACT
>BQNB010034935.1:14702-51239 GCA_026074375.1 Tanacetum coccineum
CGCAACATCTTTGTTGCATCATCATCGATCATCATCGCAAGTTCCTCATCGATATCGTCTCATCATCATCGTTGTAGGTTCAACATCATCATATTAATGCATGATAATAAGATCAGCATTACCGAGTTCAACGTCATCGTCTTTCATCATTATATATCGACAATCATCATGAGAATAACATCAAAAATCCATGATAAAAAAAATCGAGATCATCATCCTTAAACTACATTATCATTTGGAAATCTGAAACCAAACCCAAATATTTATAATTGAAGAAAAACAAAACCGTAATCACTATATTTGATTTAAAGATAAAATAACGAGAAACAAAGATCATGAATATTGAAGAAAACAAAAGGTTGAAATGAAAAGAAGGTAATCAATTCCCGTTTTTTAAGCAAAGATTTAAAATTGTTAAATGGTGTAAATGCAAAACATATATAAAAATACCAAAATAACCCTTTATCACGTACATAAAACTACATCTAATTTACAAAATTGCCACTTAATTTGTGGACGTTTGATTAAGTGAAAGTCAATGTATTCAATGGTTGTGATTATCTCCTACCGTTTTCACTTTAATAAGGCCGGATGGAGTGAGGTGGTAAACCCACCTGACACATCAGCGCCACATCAGCTTTCTCTCTCCAAATAAAACTCACCTTACGACTTACATTTCAACCGTAATAAGAACTCACCTTACCACTAAAACTCACATTTCATTAAAATACTCACTTAATATAAAATATACCTCACTATATACCCAAAAAAAAGAAAAGGGGGGGGGAATGGGGGGGCGGGGGGGGGGGTGGGGGGGGGGGGGGGGGGAAAAAAGAATAAATTACCACTCACAACTAATTAAAATACAATATATATATATATAAAGAGAGGGGGCCACTATTTATCAAAATCACTTATGTGAGTTTACCACATAGTGTGCACCAAATTCATACGAAACTCACCATGAAAATGGAACTCACCTAGGTTGTGAGTTCACGTGTGAGTGAGTTTACTCCCACTCCGTCCCGCCTAAACACTTTTACTTGAACTCTTCTCGTATCACATCTTATGTTTCGAATCAATAAAGATTGAAGGTTTGGTTTTTGACTAGTGAAAAAAGAAGGGATGGGTATCCTTATATTATAAAAGATTCAGTTTTGGTATATGTTCAATGTGCAGTCTTAATGCTATAAGTAAATGTTGCAGTTACATAATATTTACAAATCGTGTTCATGACCAGCCTCTCCATTTGCCTATATTCAATGTGCAGTCTTAATGATATAAGTAAATGTTGCAGTTACATAATGAATCCATGGAGCATTTAAAAATCATCCTCATGACCAGCCTCTCCATTTACCTATCATTGAAGTTGCAGTTACAGAATCAAGCCATGTAGCATCTACTCTCATTGAATAAGCAGGTACAGGGTCCTGTTTGATTAGATGATTTTGCAATCACATACCCTAACCCTAATTGTTTTTTTTATGTTTTTAGGAGAAGGTTCTAAACTAAAACCCGATTCGTTCCCTCCTGAAACATTAGGTGGTGATGTTGATGCTTATACAAGGTTTATATATAATTTTTTTACAAATTTTGTTAATGTATATAAGGTGTTTGATGTAATGTCTGAATGAGTTTTTTGTTTTTCCTTGCAGTTTATGACTTTGTGACCTAAAGTTGCGATTTATTGGACTAATCGGGCTTTATGTCATCCTAAGCGAAAGTATGTATGCCCTTTTTAGGTTTCTTTTATATATGCGATTGGTTTTGTTACTTGGGTTTTTTTCAAGGAATTAGGTGAGACAAGTATTGAAGTCACTGAGAGAATAATAGCACCTTATTTCGTGACCAGTTTGTTTGAAAATATAGGAGGTGACTGAAATGATAAATAGCACATGCTTAAGTACCCTTATATGTATCGCGTTTGTGATTGTTTGGTATTGCAGAATATGCGGCGAAGAATAATATAGTGGCAGAACTTGAAACAGCCGCACAGTTGAGGGCTGCGGGATTCTTTATTACTAGAAGATGATGGCTTGGTATTTCTTTCTTTCTATTCTCTAATGGGTTGCTTTCGTTTTCTTTATGGGTTGTTTTTTTATTCTTAGCATATGTATATGCAGTTGCTGATCACTTATGTATATGTAAAGATTCTTTGTAATATAAAAATAGCTGAACACGAAACTTATTTATGTGTGTATTTTTTGTTTTTGTTTTAGGAAATCAAAGGTTTTATAAATGCCAGCGGTTCACCTTGGTATCCTTGAAGAGATACTAGCAAGATCACAAGTAGAGGATCTCTGCCGATGCAAAAGTGTATGTAAGTCATGGAAGTCATTAATCTCAAGTCGTCGTTTTGTCAAATCTAATCTTAACTACAATCGTAAAAAGAAAGCAGATAATATGGAATTTATAGGGAGTGTTTGGGATTTGCTTTTTTCTCAACTTTTGATTATTTTTACCTTTCGGGAGTGTTTTACCTTATTGGATAGCTTTATGAGCTCTAAGGTCAAGTTGATAAGCCCATAAGCCATTAAAATGAGCTTTTTTATTTTTCCAGTTTGCTCATAATCACACCAAATAACTTAACACAAACACCCTGAAAAAATAAGCAATCCCAAACATCCTCTTGGAATCACGCATAGAAGTTAGAATTAGATAAGTAGATGTAACAGAATGGGGCGTAGAAGTAGCTTTTCTGTTGAGTTTAATTCTGGGCTAATTTTTTTAAAGATCTGATCGTTGTGTATTAGCTGATTGATATTTTAAAAATGACTAAATAAATGATTGTGTGTTTGTATACAGGCTTTGGGATTAGCTGGAAACGCAACAAGAATCACCAAAAAGACTTCTAAAAGTCGCCCACATTTTAGCGACATGGAAAAGGTACCAAGATAATCTAATCTCAGAATCATTAATACTATCCAAATAGCCAAACACCCCCTAAACAATCAGATATGATTTCACGTTTTCAATTTTTTTTATGAAGATCACGCAAGTGTTAGCCTATTTTAAATAGTTTTCACCCCTCCTAACTTGCACGAGGGCTATTTCAGACTGCATTTTTTGTAAAAACAAAATTGGCCCATTTGGATTGCTGACTGTAACTGTAGGTTTAGGAAATCAATGATACATGTTGAAATACAGGAATTTTCCAGAATTGTTCAATATAGCGATACGAAACACAGCCGGGCCACGTTATGGTTGTGGATTGGTAGCTCACTGGAGTTGTGCAAGGTCGAATCTCATATCTTATTTGGTTTGAATTTTACTATGCTTAGTGATCGGGTTTTTCTATATCGAATTGTTTTTAATGGTTATTCTGTTCTTGGTAGGAAAAATTATTAATTTTATGGGTGTTTGGGTTACCTATATAAACTGCTATTATTGTATATGCTGAACTAATATTTTGTCAAAATGTTTAGGATGAATTCCTTATACACAAAGATGGATTAGCAAAGCGAATGTATCCAAATCACTGGAAAGGAGAAAATGCGCTTTATTTTGTTGGGCTTGCAAGGCTTATATATTTCAAAGGGGAGGCAGTGGACCAATAATCTAGCTCCAAGTGAAAAAGGTACAAAAGAGAATGTCTAAATATGCTTTTATGTTTATCGAAATTATGTGTTAATAGATGAAAACATAGAAACCACTTAGTTCTAGATGTCAAATCGGGCATTTCTGCTACCATTTCTCATTGAAGATTCAGTTCCCACCACAAAGGTTGAAGAATTTACTTCAACCAATGAAACTTTGGCCAAAGTATGTAGAGGGCATTGTAGGCTTATTTTTTATTCATTATGCACATGCTGAAACATGCAAAACAGTGTAGGATTCTCAGTTCTGTGATAAGAGAGGGAGGGGTGGGCATGAATGGAAACAGGTCGAGAGTGATGAAATTTGGATTGGGTCGGTTTAAGTGACGCGAACAATATTTTTTTGTCCATCTCAGAACATATATTTGGATAATTAGTGATTGCGTTAGTTAGAATAATATTATAGATTTTTTTAACAAACAATTTAGGGTGTATGTTAGGCATTCATTTGACCTGAAACTTATGGTTTAGCCAGTTTGACCCATTTTTTTTGGAAAAGCCAATATATTAAAACAAAATAAACCAAACAGATACAAAGAATAAAAATGAAAAGCATTAGCCCACCACCTCAACAAGCTATTAAAGATAGCAGGCCAACCCAAAAATACAACAAGAAAACACCAAAAGAGAAAGAAAAAAAAACCAAACGCCCCTAACTGATGAAAATGCAGCTGCAAAAAACCAACTACGAAAAACCCACTTCCCATAAGACGGAGGACCAGCAGACGACGCCAAACCACCACGTAAAAACAAACTCAAAAGATACTACCAAAATGCACCATTATCTGATAATTTCTCGCCTTCTAAATCACTGATCTTGTAGACATAAGACCCACATTTGCATAAACCCAAACAGCATAGAAAAAGACATCACATTCACGCTTGCTTGAAAACTTGCAGACCAAAGCCACCCATATGCAGACGAAATAGACTTGAAACCAAAACTAAAAACTTGAAATCTTGCTGACGAAAGTAACCATATGCAGACGAACAACCAAACATCAGAACTGAAGCAACAACCATCACAGAAAAATTAGAAGCAGTAACGATAATTGATGATGCTGAAACTCACAGTAGCCACACGTTAACAGGGTCCCTTAACCAATGTTGCCACTCAGTTTGACCCATTTGTTATCATGGACTCAATTTGTATGAAGCTTTCAGCAAGGAATATGGTTTTAGTCTCAGGTTATGTAAAGGCTCTCAGGTTCAATAAAAGAAATTTCAGTTAGATTTATACAGTTTAGTTTTGGTTCAGTATTTTATCAATATAATTAAAGTATGGTTTCTGTGTTAGGATCATGTCTGATAATAAAATTCATTGAGAGTCTGTTTTTCCAATGGGATATAACTCTCTAAGGTTGTTAATGTGGTTTACAGTGATCTATAAAAATTGGATATGGTGCTCAGTTTGGATTCAAAAGGTTTTTCAGTAAGTAAACACTTATTCTATAGTTGTAAAGAAAGATTTCACGTTTGTAGAATAAGGTCATGTCACATTAAGTAGATTTAGTGCCAACGCGGTCAGGTCATGTTGACCTAAAAATACTATTTTTCCTTCTCATTTTTTGATAGTGAATCTATTAAATACGATTACGAGGGCTATATTACAGTAGTGCAAAAATTATAGATGTACAGTTTCTGCTTAATGATCGAAATAATCTATAACCAAAATGACCCATTTATATATAAGCAAGTCAAAAGATCCCCCCGTAATATTTGATCTTCAAATTCTCTTTGGTGTGTTCAAAACCGAGAAACAGATCTAACTTGGATATAAAAGGAAAAAAGTGTAATACGACCACTTTGTAATTCTTTTCTTTATCTTTGATTATCTACTGATACAACACAAGGATTACTTTATGAATCATGTAACTAATGATTGTTGTGACTGCACGCATCCATTAAGTAGATATGTTGTTTAACAGTAACATATAAACTAAGTATGAGTTAGCTAACTAATGATGATACATTATCAACGCAAATCATAGATTGACTAACTGTTGGAAGGAAGTACATAGGTCTTCGTGGAAAGGGACATTTGAACCACAAGCAACGTCCTTCACGAAGGCTAACTGTAGAGAGGCAACACCCCACAGAAGTTTATACTTCATTTTCTGAAACACAATTAAGTATATCTTAATACCTCAAAACAAACTTCGTGCTTTACTAAGTTGTTTTTGAGTACCCAATTTTTATTTAGCTGATAAGATATTAGGCTAACAAGTAGTTGTTGTTTATGTAAACTTACCCAGTAATCAACTTTTTTGTATATTTCAGCAGCAACAACAGAGACTAGATCGTGATGTGCGAGAAGGGAAGGAAGGCAGTTTAATTATATAGGTACAACGAAATCATAACACACCTGTCGTTGTCAGCAAGATATTGGCATATTTTTATCTTCAAATGTTGTTCGATGGGAATTACCTTCAGTTTGAGTTCGGTAGAAAGCAAGTTTTCTGTTTTAACATTATTGGTCATAGGAAGAATTACACGTTATGTAAACCTTGCAAATTTAACAAAACCCGAATTAATAGACGGGCCGATAAAAGCAACAAAAAATAGCAATATGCATAACTTTAGTACAATTGATAAGAAGTTGAAACTATAAGAATTGTAACAAGAGTGTAACAATCAAAATCACCCACAGACTAAGCCCGGTGCAATGCACGGGTGTCGACAAGCCTCGTATTAAAGATCCAGTCCTCTTATTTAATGTGCATGCTTAAAGTTTTGTAACTTTGGCTGTAAAACTTGTACAATCCTGTGTGAATAAATGAGATACAATTGAGTACTAAGTATTTAATGTTGAGTTTTAAAGATTAATGTTTCAAAAATGCAAGCATTCAAGATTATTTTATATTTGATAAAAATTGAAGATATTAATACTCATATATAATTAGTCCATTTGATTTTCTTAACTAACTTTACCGTAATATCAAGCATTTAAAAGAGTCTCTTCACATATAGTTATTTAATATGTTTAAGTTACATAAAATATTATCTATATATCTATATATATATAATAAACAAAGGTTTTTTTAAAAACTTGACATGTCATTTAATCTGGCACATATGCCATGTCACTTAATCCACTTTTTGGGATGTCCCAATTTAATTGTCCACTACTAAAAATAGATAGGGAAGTTTGATCAAGTTTACTATATTACCCTTGTTTGAAATTATTATTACAAACTTTAAAGAAGACTTTAATTAAATAGCTAAGGGTAAAACTGTCTTTCTGTCAAAAAGTAAGAAAGAGAAAACAGTAATAAATGCATTTTTCTTAAACTGTGTGTTTTTTGTCGGGGGATAATAATTTTGGGACGGAGGGAGTATATGATAAACAAATGTTTTTTTTGAAAACTTGACATGTCATTTAATCCATGCTGGCACATATGCCATGTCACTTAATCCACGTGTAAGGTTTGAATTCTGCGAGTATTTTTTATGGTTTGTCTGACCTTCTACAGATCCTAAACTTATAACATAATTTCAAGGTTCCTTCGTCCCTTTTTCAACTTAAATTACCGATCCTATATATCAAATTCTCTTTTATTTCATCTCATATCAAGCTTCCTTCATCTCAATTCCTATGGTATGTTAAGTTGATCTTTTTTTCCCTATGTATTAATCGGAGTCATGAGCAGCTCTTAATTTTCGATCAATATTAGGGTTCTACTTCATATGTGTAGGGTTCTAATAGCTATTCTATTGATTCATATGTTAGTCGACTTCTAATTTTTTATCCAAATTTTAGGGCTAAAATTAATTGATATGTTTACTTGGCAGTTTTTGCTACTTGCCAATTTTTTGTTATCTCCATGTGGTTGCCCTTGATTTTGTTCATCCGAAAACTAAAGTAAGAACACAACTTTTGTAAAGTAAAAACAAGAAAAAAAACTGAAGGATCTGTGTTCAAAATTCATGTTGAGAAATGTTTTATTTTCTTATTGAATTAGGTCTTCTGACATACATTCAAAATTTTGTAAAGTAAGGGGCATTTGCTTGCTTTATTTGCTTTTTGTTTTTTGGTATTGAAAATTTGCTTAAAACTGTTTTCAATACACGATTCGATATTGCTTATTTCAAATTGATATTCTTGGTAGCATCAAAATCACAAGTTTACACTTAAAGTGACATACATTGTTTTCTGTAAGCATGAGCTGTTTAAATTAGTAAATCTGAAACACTCCCTAAGCAGGAGATTTATAAAATTGTTTTAACGAATCAAGATTTTCACAAATTTTTTGTTGCAATTTAAAAATTTTCGTTACAATTAGACGGTATTAGTGTTGGTCTTTTAGTCGCATATTACACAATGATGGGTAGGACACTTTTCTATTATCTCCTAGCTGTCAAGTTTCTTATATGTGTACAACAAATATTCAGTCAAATTCTTGACTCGACCTTTTTTATATATCTGTATAACTTTCATCACAATTGAACTAACATTTTACATATTTCACAGTTACATAAATTGTAATAAGTAAGTCCAACGTTTCATAAATGGGTTTTATTTTATTCTCAATTACTAAGTTTTTCAACATTGACAAGCTTGGAACGAGACCCGAAAGGTATAAATTCTCCACAAGAGTAACGTTTAACAGTCATGGTGGAGGAAGCTCTCAACTAGATTAAACTTCAACCATGTTAACTTATACAAGTATCTTTTAGAACTATTTCATTATTGTGATTGAAATACTTCTATGGTGTAACACTTAAGCAGACTTCATATTAGTTGTATTCTTAGCCTCTTAGGAGAGAATCTCATATTAGTCAATTTCAATATGTCGTAGAACATGTTAACATAGCATGCTTATTAGTTACAAAATTTGAACTTATTTTAATATGTGTCCTTATCAAAGATGATGTTAAAAAGAGATCCACTAGGGTAAATGCATACAAGTCGTTGATTTAATGACATGGTTGCTAAAGATGATCAGAGAAAAGACCATTCTATACAAATTTGTTTTGGTAAGTACATTCCGACTATACCTAATTGATTTGAGTTGGTTTTCGGTGCCTAATTTGTTTGATGTCATAAATGCAGGATCATAGGTTGATGTGTCCTTTTACATATCTCATGAAAATTGGTCTTGGCCAATCACTACAAAAAAAAGTCTATTTTACCACACTTTTTTGTACACACTTTTAAATAGTGTGAAAAATATTTTCAGTTTATTAACACATATAAATGTGTACAAAAATTGTTACATAAATAAGTGTGAACAAATTTTAAAAAGTTAAAGATTTCCACACTTATATTTGTTACAAATAAAAGTCCACACTTTAAAATGTGAAAAAATCCATAATTTGTTCACACTTTTAAGTGTGGACCTAATTTGTAACACTCAAATCCTCCACACTTCTCACACAAGAGGAAGTGTGGAGGATATGGGTGTTACAACTGGGGTCCACACTTGAATGTGTGAACAAATTATGAATTTTTTCACACTTTTAAGTGTGACGTTTAATTGGCACAATGTAGTGTGGAAAATATTGTTTTTCAAAATTATTCACACTTATTTATGTAACAAACATTTACACAATTATAAATGTGAACATACACAATATATATTACACGACTTTTTTTAAAGTGTGTACAAAAAAGTGTGGTAAAATGATATATTTTTTGTAGTGGATGTGCTTAAACTGGATGCATCTTAAAGAACTTTCGTGCAAGGACTCTCACTACCTTTCTGTTGTTTAACACTAGTCACTTGTGTTCATGAGGTTAGTATTAGTTTGGGCTATATAACATTTTGAATATATTTTCGTTAATTTAAGAACATGTTAACTTATAAACAGTTGGGGGTTGGCCTTTTTATACTTTCCCCATTTTTATTAGCTTTTTGAATTGAATTTAGTCTTGTCTTTATAATATACTCACAAAATAAAAATTGTTCAATTGGGTCGGGTCAAAGCGTTGTTTTCCACTTCAAAACTTAGTAACGTAAAATATCAGGCCGTTTACGATGCTGGTTTCCCTTTACTTAACATAATAGACATGACTGTTTCTCCTTTTACGTTATTTGACTATTATATATCCACATTAAGTATTATTTTGGTTTAATATTTCCAGGATTACCGATACCCAATGAAAACAGATTGTGGTGCCCTTTTGCTTGGCATGAATGTTAATAAGAAAACGGTTGATGTATTATGTATGTATGTATACTCTGTTTCTGTTAAGTACAAAGTTAAGTTATATGGACAATCAATAGTTACATGCATAAGTGTGTCCTTTATATTAAATTGTAATATCCGTTTACAATTCTGAAATTGTAGGTCTATAATTGTCGTCCTTAAAATTGCAAGTCTATGAGAATTTTTGCTTTTCGTTTTGAGATCAATATCTTTTACATAGTTGAACAATGTTTATTTCAAACTTTCTATAAGCCACCCGTGATTTATCACGGGTTTATAGGCTAGTCTATCTATAAATAACACATGATTCAACATCTGTGTACATCTCAAACAATCAAAGTCATACACACATTCTTATTTTTGCACATTTTTTCTCCCAAACCTAACCACCACTTCCTTTTTTGTGCATAATTGATTTTGTTTGTTTAATTAATTTTTATGTTTCACTCTGTTAGTTTATTGTAAATATGTGATGGATATGGTTAGTCTAATAATTGATTTCTTTTTGTGGTGTTGTAGATGTTTAGCAGTGAAGATGGCAAAGATTTGGCCCAGGAGATGGAGCTTTGAAGACTGACAAATGATAGGGTGTTTCTTGTCTTTGATTTGTGTGATTTCTTAGTTATTTCTTGGTGACGAAGAAGATTTGAAAAGAAAAGAGTAAAGAATTGGAGGGTTGCAATTTATCAAGGCAAGCAAGTGGGTTGTTGACCCAATAGAACGAAGTGTATAGTAAAAGAAAGATAATAGATGTAGTAGGTTATCATTAACTCTCATATGTCAAGTTCAATATAACTTTTATTTTTTAAAGTATTTGTATGAGATCATATAAGATTTTATATTCACGTGTTGTTTTTAAAATCTATTGTACATGCAACAATTAACATGTCATATTTGAAACAAAAATATCATCTATTGTACATGCAATAATAATATAGTGCTTGATTTTTTTTTTCGTACGGCATGCGTGAAACCAAACAATAATAAATGCCAAGTGAATTTGAAGATACGAGGGTTAAAATTTTACTTTACATTGATCTTTTTAACTTGAAACCAAATTGTAGCATGTTTAAGTATTCTTTTTTTTTTTTGTCAAGGACACAATTCGTGCATCACACGAGTCTGAATGCATTGTAACCTGTAATAAACAGACAATTTCATAATTGTAGGATTGGGTTACCTATGGAACGTTTGCTTTAATGTGTTTACATGCACGATTTTAGAACCCTTAAATATTAGATTGTTTGATAAATGTCATTTGGTAAAAATGGTTATGTTTAAAAACCATTAAGCATCAATACCATGAGGAGGTAGGGGCACTTCACTACCAGGCAAAATAGGTGGGATTTCTCTCTTCATTAAATATGTATGAATCTGTTTCTATCGTGGTAAGATTATTTATTTAATCAACTTTTTTTTAGGTAGTAGTAAAATCCTTATGTAAACCAAACAAGGCTTTTTGTTTCACTAAATCAAATCCTATACCAGCCATTTACTAATCTAATACAACAGTAAATCCTAGATTTGAACCAAACGGACCCTTAATGTGTTTTTATAACACATTAAAGAAAACAAACTAATTTGAAGTAAAACATCTTTTAATGTGTTTTTATAACAGGTAAGTAATTATTACCTATATATAGGTTTTCATTTCTTACAACAACTCGGAACCACAAACAAACAAACCGGAATCGGGAAAACTGACACAACGCTCCTCATACACAACAAAACCACAGGACAACGCCAACAAGAAACACAACCCAACCCACAACGGACGGGCAGTCCTAAAAAACCGAACACCGGCCTAAACAACAAACTCACGCAAGCCAGGAAAAAGCACAAACCGTTGTCGGGGAGGTGAAAACACACCAACACCCCACCGACCAACTAGTGGATGGATCACACGAAAGCACAGAGTCGCGGTGACGGACAACTGTAGATACACAAAATTGACAGAAAGCAAAACCCACATTCAAGCAACCGAACACGTGGTAGCCAAAAAGGAGTGGTTTATGGGTAGGTTGGGTATGGCTCAAACGATTTATGTTATTGCAAGTCACAACGGGGTTGGGCCGGCATGCAAACAATTCAACGTGTCTAAATACTATATTTTATTTGTTTTCTTTAGTCAATGTAAAAGGTTTTATGTAATTGAATGCACTTCATATGACACTTAACCCAACTAACGTGATGTTTGAAAAAGACTTAATTGACTTAATATGAAAAAAACTAAATTTATTAAGTCATATGAAAATTGTTTGTTAATGACTTAATTGAGAAAGATGACTGAAAATATAAAGTGATAAAACTGAGGCTGTCCACATTAAGTCATCTATTAATTAAACACGTCTTGATAAAAAAATTAAACAAACAGGCCCTAAATTGCTTCTTTTTTGCTAAAAAGTTATTAGCATAACCTATTTGAAATAAAAGGATAACAACCCATTCATCAGTAAAGGAGTTAAATACATAATTTTCTTTGCTTTTTGGGCCTCTGCGCATAGCAATAAGTTACAGACCGTTGATTCTTTTTTTGCAACTTTATAACATAAGATGGCTGAATATTTGTATTGCAGCTACGGAAAATGCTTGATCTTCTGGTACACGCATCTCAGTGTAGAGCAGGGCAATGCCCGTATCCCAATTGTCGCAAGGTGAAAGGACTATTTCGACATGGGATGCAATGCAAAGTTCGCGCCGCAGGTGATTGTCCTCTTTGCAAGAAAATGTGGCATCTCCTTCAACTTCATTCTCGTTCATGTAAAGACAGTCCATGTAATGTCCCCAGCTGCAGGTTTGCTACCATTCATCTTTCTTTAACATTTTTTATGTTTGTATTGACATAAATATTAATCCTTATATCTATAAAAATACACAATCTTTATGACCAAATTGATAGCCGGAGATGGTAGCTGTTAAATGCGGACTTTTGTTAAAAATTACATCCAGTTAAAGATTATATTCCATGATTCTTGCACCATACTTCTTATATGTCACATTCTTCTTATTCATGCTATCTAACAGAATACTATGATCATGGGGACCCAATTGAAGAGTGCAAAGAGCAAGTGTTTTCTGATGCAACGCAACTGCAGGTGGGTTAATGTGTCACCTCGGCCATGATCATCCAACACTGACATGTATTAACCACAACTACATCTACTTAAACTTTGTTGGTACAACTGTAACCTTTGTCCTTTTTGTGTTCTGAATATTTCATTTATAGTCCTTTGACTATTTGACTGTTGTCAATTTATTCAGATTCTGTACTGTGTTGACGGTGGTGATTTTATGAGATATGTGATGATTTGAGGTTTATTGTGATTAATAATTCCTTTTGGAAGGTATTATTAATTTTGAGAAATGCCGAAAAACGAGTCTGACACGTCTGTTAATGTCCAAATTGAGTTTTGAAGGGTTTAAAGTGAAAATATGTCATGTGAATACTCTAGGTTAATGGAAAAGTATTTTTAAAGTGAAAAAAATGCTAATTAACTTTGGGGTAAATTTTACGGTTCAGTTTTACGAGTATTTAAGTGATCCCGACACGAAAAGAAAGGTCCGAGACCACATGGGATACCATGGCCGGTCAAAAGAAGACTAGGGAGACAAGGTAGCTTAATTTTTGCAAACCTTGCCCAAATTGTACATAAGATGCTTTCCTTATCCTCATTTTTACACATAGTTCATTTTCAAAATCAAAAAAATATCCTCTCCCTTCTCTCTTGTGTTCATCCGCACACACACTCTTATAATTTTTGAAGTTTGATCAAGAAAACATGAAGACATAAATATTTGAGGTTGATTATAGTGTTTGGTTATTCATTTAAACAACGTTTGAGTTGTCCGGTTCGTGCCAAAATCTACAAATTTAAAGATTTTCTTGTAAGTTTTCAAATTTAGATTTCGTTTGTCCTTTTGGGTTTATTTTGATGCATAGATGTTAGTTGTACAAATTGATCGTTGTAAAAATTAATTTTTGAAAGCGAAATGAATAAAAAGGGTGGTGTTTGGTTTTTGAATAGTAAAAAGGAAAAAGAGAGTTTTTGTAATTTTGATGTTGTGGTCGTGATGGTTGAATAATATATGATGCTAGAATACTTATTTTTGATAGTAGCTTGTATAGCTTATTCAGGCTTATTTTTAAGTTATTTCTTGGCTTATTTTGGGCTTTATATGCCACGAAATCTTCCCAAAATCACTAGGAAAGTGATTTTGATTATTTTTGTGTTATGACGTATGTTGTGGACTATTTTGAGGCTTATGGTAGTAATCAAATGCTATACGTAGCTTTATAGCTTATTTTCAAGCTTAATATACGTATTTTGGAGTTTATGGTCTCACGGCCCAATAAGTCTATTTGAGCCGCGGCTTAATAGGAGGGCTTATTATGTTTCAGATTATTTCTACATATAAGTATATACTTATATATGTAAAAGGACTTTGGTTTTGGACTTGGATTATATTTTGGACTTATAAATGTCCTAATGGACCCTTGTTGGGCCTTAAAGCGATATTTAGTAGTTATGAGAATTTTGACGGACTTTTGAAAGTGTAAATGTATTTACGAAGTGACATTGAATGATATTTTGGAGGAAAAGTGTTGTTAAAGATTGGGATTTTGGAATTTTGTCGAAAAGTGTCGAATTTGTGAAAATTGATGAAAATAAGGTTTGAAACCTTGGAAAACGTTGTATAAACGTACGGGTCATGTCGAAATTTTATAAAAAGTTTATACTTAGAAATTTTCTTAAAAACATGATTTTTGATTTTTAAATAATAAAATAATATTTAATTATTTTATTTATTTAATAAATTCACTAAAAGACGAAAAATACAATATTTCTCGAAACTTCTCTAATATGTTTATTATGAGTAAACGTTTCATTTTCAACCGTATTAAGATTATTTTAAAGTGACTAAGGTGTACCGAATGGACTTGTCGAGATATATTTATAATTAATAAATATAAATATATATTTATATTACTTATCTATTTTCTCTAAATAGTATAAGTATGTATTATCGGGGAATGAGATTGATATAATTGTGGAAATGAGTAGTCAACCATCACACCACTAAACTGTTTTGGGTAATTGTACAACGCGTCTAAAACTCTATGCATCAAACGTGAAGATTGTTTTGGAAATTGGATGATTAAAATGGGACATTAACTGGACTAGTCGTGTGTGGGCGTCGTTGCATTTGCTTGTGTGATTGAGATTGGGTAGCTAAAGACTTGCTTGAGGTGAGTTCTCGTAGCCCCACTTTTTACAGTTTTTTCGTTGGGGAAAAATAGTACTCAAATGTGTTTTGAAATGTTTTGAATTGATCTATGCAAAATGTGGTTTTGTTTTGGGACAAGATATTTGCTTATGACTGCTATATGAATATTATGCATGACTGTTTGGATCGGATGGGTACGCCTACCCAGTGTTGTGAGATTATTGGACTGGATGGGTAAGCCTACCCAGTATCTAAGTTTGTGTGAGGTCCAGCCTTAATTATAGTGCTCCAGCTGGTAGGCCCTTTAGGTGCGTAAGTGACATATTGTGATTGACTAGCGTGGATGTTATGTCTTGATTGTTAGCATATATTCATTGTCATATAGCACTATTGTCCACTGTTGAAATATTGGCACAACTTTTGGGTTTAAGGTCAAACCTACGAGCTCACCAACATTATTGTTGACGTTTTCAAGTATCATTTTCAGGTGAAGTGAAAGAAGAGTAGTTTGATGATTTTGATAGCAGTCTTAGAAGTATCCCGTGTGAAATTTCGTTTGAAGTCTTGCTTGCTCGTTGTTTGAATCTAGTATTTGGATAATTTAGATCAAGTTTGGATTATGGTCCCCTGGGAGGGCATATGAATAATTGTAAGAGATTGTGGATTTTAGTTGCGATTGGGACATCACTTGAGTTTGTTCAAGGATGATGGTCTTCATAGCACTTGGAGTTTATGCAATGTAGTTTTCTCTATTTTGTACCTTGTGTTATGATTGATTATTATGTTGCATTCCCGAGTTTCCGCCATTGTCGGGGTGTGACAGATTGGTAATCAGAGCCAAGGTTATAGAGAACTAGGTGGATTGGCCTAGACTATAACCTAAGATCCGTTGTTTAGTTGCGTATAGGATCTATATGTGTGGTGTTCCGCTTTTTTGTGCCTTTGTATGTTCACGGTTTGATGCCCTAGTTATGTCAGTCATTAAAATAGGTGGGCTCAATATTGAATATGAATGGGAAAGGATGCAAATATAAGTACGGTGGCCAACGTAGTTATAAGCGTATCACGACTCACTCATACTTAGTAATGTTGTTCACACAAATCGATGTTGACACCGTAGGGTGGTGTTATATGTATATCGGTGTAGTAAGATATTCTTTATATATTAGTCTTCCCACTT
Organism: Tanacetum coccineum; assembly: GCA_026074375.1. Lineage (NCBI taxonomy): Eukaryota > Viridiplantae > Streptophyta > Magnoliopsida > Asterales > Asteraceae > Tanacetum > Tanacetum coccineum. Next base: position 30,855 of record BQNB010034935.1, read on the forward strand.
ACCTAACGTTGCCCATATTCTCCCTCGTATAGATAATGCCGCCAAGGATGAGGACCCGAAGTGCTGGCCGGCCTTCTGCCGAATCACTAGGAGGGGGAACGGGTGAACGGGTTGGTAGAGATGGAAGGGGTAGAAGACCTAGGGAAGGTAATGATGAGCGTGTTGATGAATTGAATGGTCAAGAAAATGACCAAGGTATGGGAGATAATGGAGGTGTAGAGGGAGTCAATGGGAATGTAGAGGGAGCCAATAGGGGTGCACCCAACTTTTCAATGATCATTGCTCAATGATTGTGGAACCTCTTACTCGCCATGTTGGCTCAGGTTAGTAACCGAGAAAATGTTGGAAATCAGAATGGTAATGTGGTTAATGAGAACGTTCAGGAGAACATTAGGAATGTGTTAGTGAATGGCATCCGGGTAGGTTGTTCATATAAGGAGTTCTTAGCTTGTAACCCTAAGGAATATGATGGTAAGGGAGGTGTTGTATTTCTTACTCGTTGGATTGAGAAAATGGAGTCTGTGCATGATATGAGTGGTTGTAGCATTGACCAAAAAGTGAAATACACTGCTGGTTCATTTGTGGGTAAGGCTTTAACGTGGTGGAACTCTCAGATCCGCATGCTAAGCCGGGAAGTTGCTGTTAGTATGTCATGGAATGACTTTAAGTTTATGATGATACAAGAGTTTTGTCCTAGTCATGAGATGCAAAAGTTAGAATCTGAGTTGTGGAATCACGCCATGGTCGGGGCTGGCCATGCTGCGTATACTGATAGGTTTCATGAGTTGGCTAGGTTAGTTCCACATTTGGTAACTCCAGAGAGTAGGATGATTGAGAGGTATGTGTATGGCCTTGCTCCACAGATCCGTGGGATGGTGGCAGCAACGGAGCCAAAGACTATACAGAAGGCTGTGCAGATTTCTGGTGCACTGACCGATGAGGCTGTGAGAAATGGATCAATTAAGAAGGTTGAGAAAAGAGGAAATGTGGGGGAACCTAGCAAGGATAAGAATGGTAGGGATGATAATAAGAGGACTAGGACTGGGAATGCTACTACTGTAAACCCTGTAGGAAGAGAGAATACGGGTACTTGGCCCAAGTGTACCACCTGCAACTCCTACCATGCACCCGGTGGACCTTGTCGCACATGCTTCAACTGTAACCGCCCGGGTCATTTGGCAAGGGATTGTAGAGGTGTGCCGAGGAATGTGAATCCTGTCAATGCTAGAAACCCAACTGTTAGGGCATGTTATGAGTGTGGTAGTACCGACCATGTCAGGCCAACTTGCCCTAGGTGGAATAAAGCACGAGGCCTGGAAGAAAATCGTCCAAATCAAGTTGCTGCTAATAACGGTAGTCAAGGTCGTAGAAACCAAGGGAACCAGGCTAGGGGTAGGGCATTCATGTTGGGAGCAGAGGAAGCTCGCCAGGATCCGAACATTATGACGGGTACGTTTACTTTGAACAATCACTTTGCCACTACCTTATTTGACTCTGGTGCCGATTATAGTTTTGTTTCCACTACTTTCATACCTCTGTTAGGCTTAGAACCCAGCGATTTAGGTTTCAGATATGAGATTGAGATAGCTAGTGGGCAGCTAGTAGAGATTGATAAGGTTATTAAGGGTTGCAAACTAGAAATCGAGGGTCATGTCTTTGACATCGACTTGATACCTTTTGGACATGGGAGTTTTGATGTGATTATAGGTATGGACTGGTTGTCTAATTATAAAGCTGAAATAATTTTCCATGAGAAGGTAGTGAGGATACCACTACCGGATGGCAAGGTGCTTAGAGTATTAGGAGAGAGACCGGAAGAGAAAGCAAGATTTTTTATGGGTGTTAAGAAACAAGAAGAGATTGTTGTGGTTAGAGGATTTCCTGAGGTATTTCCGGATGACCTATCTAGATTACCGCCTATTCGGGAAATTGAGTTTCAGATTAAGTTAACCCCTGGAGCAATACCGATAGCAAAGCCTCTTTATCGTTTGGCACCTTCTGAATTGGAGGAGTTGTCGGGACAACTCAAGGAACTCCAAGACAAAGGTTTCATTCGACCAAGTTTGTCGCCTTGGGGAGCGCCGGTGTTGTTCGTTAAGAAAAAGGATGGTTCTTTTAGGATGTGCATTGATTATAGAGAATTGAACAAGTTGACCGTTAAGAATCGTTATCCGCTTCCTAGAATTGATGATCTATTTGATCAACTGCAAGGGTCGCAGTTTTTCTCGAAGATAGATCTTAGGTTTGGATACCATCAGCTGAGAGTGCACGAGGATGACATTCCAAAGACTGCATTTAGAACTCGTTATGGACATTTTGAGTTCACTGTAATGCCCTTTGGTCTGACTAATGCACCAGCAATATTTATGGATTTGATGAATAGAGTTTGTAGGTCGTATCTTGATAAGTTTGTGATAGTGTTTATAGACGATATCTTAATCTACTCTAAGACTCAAGAGGAGCATGTAGAACACTTAAGGTTAGTCTTGGAACTGCTCAAAAAGGAGAAACTGTATGCTAAGTTTTCTAAGTGTGAATTCTGGCTAAGAGAAGTACAGTTTCTTGGGCATGTGATAAATGGTAATGGGATTCATGTAGACCCTAGTAAGATTGAAGCTGTTAAGAATTGGAAAGCCCCTAGAACTCCGACTGAGGTTCGTTCGTTCTTAGGATTGGCTGGATATTACCGTAGGTTCATTGAGAACTTTTCTAAGATAGCTAAGTCTCTTACTATCTTGACTCAGAAGAGTAAGACTTTTGATTGGGGTGAGGAACAGGAATTGGCATTTCAGACCTTGAAGGATAAGTTGTGTAATGCGCCTGTTCTAGCTCTCCCCGATGGACCAGAAGACTTTGTGGTATATTGTGATGCGTCCGGGATAGGACTAGGCTGTGTGTTAATGCAAAGAGGTAAAGTGATAGCCTATGCGTCTAGGCAGTTGAAAATTTATGAGAAGAATTATACTACCCATGATTTAGAATTGGGTGCGGTTGAGTTTGCACTTAAGATCTGGAGACATTATCTGTATGGGACAAAGAGTGTCATCTATACGGATCATAAGAGTCTTCAGCATATCTTTAGTAAAAAAGAGTTGAATATGCGACATCGTCGCTGGATAGAGTTGTTTAGTGATTATGACTGTGAAATTCGCTACCATCCTGGTAAGGCGAATGTGGTGGTTGATGCCCTAAGTAGGAAGGAAAGGGTAAAGCCTACGAGAGTTTGAGCTATGAATATGATCCTTCAGTCAAGTATCAAGGATAGGATACTGGCGGCTCAGAAGGAGGCTGTGGATGAGTTTGTAGTATTGCAAAAAGGTTTAGACGAGATGATAGAACAAAGAAGTGATGGAACTTTGTACTACCTGGATCGAATATGGGTACCTTTGAAGGGTGAGGTGAGAACCCTGATATTAGATGAAGCCCATAAGTCAAAGTACTCTGTACACCCAAGAGCTGATAAGATGTATTACGATTTGAGAGATAGGTATTGGTGGCCTGGAATGAAAAAGGATATTGCTGAGTATGTTAGTAAGTGTTTAACTTGTTTGAAGGTTAAGGCTGAGCATCAAAGGCCATCTGGCTTGCTCCAGCAACCTAAGATTCCCGTATGGAAATAGAAAGGGATAACTATGAATTTTGTGACTAAGTTGCCTAGGACTAGTAGTGGGCATGACACAATCTGGGTTATTGTGGACCGATTGACTAAGTCTGTTCATTTTCTACCTATGCGTGAGGATTATAAGATGGAAAGGTTGGCTAGATTGTATTTGAATGAGATAGTTGCTAGACATGGTATGCCGGTATCAATTATATCGGATCGTGATAGTCGTTTCACATCAAGATTTTGGCAGTCAATGCAAGATGCATTAGGGACTCGTTTAGACATGAGTACAACTTATCACCCTCAGACCGATGGTCAGAGTGAGCGTACTATTCATACTTTGGAAGACATGCTTAGAGCATGCGTCTTGGACTTCGAAGGAAGTTGGGATGTTCATCTTTCGTTAGTTGATTTTTCGTATAACAATAGTTATCATTCTAGTGTGAGATGTGCTCCGTTTGAGGCATTGTATGGTAGAAAGTGTCGTTCGCCAATTATGTGGGCTGAGGTTGGAGAATGTCAGTTGATAGGACATGAGTTAGTACAAGAGACTACTGAGAAGATCTCGTAGATTAAGGATAGACTTAAGGCTACACGTGATCGTCAGAAAAGTTATGCTGAAAGAGGAGAAAGCCTCTAGAGTTTAGTGTAGGTGACTATGTCTTGCTCAAAGTGTCTCCTTGGAAAGGTGTGGTACGCTTTGGGAAGAAAGAGAAGTTAGCACCTAGGTTTGTTGCACCATTTGAGATTATTGAAAAAGTAGGCCCCGTGGCCTATCGGTTAGATTTACTTGAGGAATTGAATGGTGTTTATGACACGTTCCACGTGTCGAACCTTAAGAAGTGTTTGGCTGATCCAACACTAAAAGTGCCTTTGGATGAGATTCGAGTTGATGCTAAGTTAAATTTTATAGAAAAGCCTATGGAAATTTTGGAAAGAGAGTTTAAGAAGTTAAAGCGTAGTATGATTGCCATCGTCAAGGTTCAGTGGAATTCAAAACGTGGCCCTGAATTCACTTGGGAACGTGAAGATCAGATGAAATTGAAGTACCCGCATTTGTTTAGTAATGTTAGTAGGTGAATTTCTGGGATAAATTCTTAATGTAGCCTTTGCCCTTTTTGTATTCTGAATATTTCATTTATAGTCCTTTGACTATTTGATTGTTGTCAATTTGTTTAAATTTTGTACCGTGTTGACGATGGTGATTTTATGAGATATGTGATGATGTGAGGTTTATTGTGATTAATAATCCTTTTTGAAAGGTATTATTGTATTATGTGTATTCCGAGTGGTTTGACCCGTGAATTTTGAGAAATGCCGAAAAATGAGTCTGACACGTCCGTTAATGTCCAAATTGAGTTTTAAAGGGTTTAAAGAGAAAATATGTCTTGTAAACACTCTAGGTTAATGGAAAAGTATTTTTAAAGTGAATAAAGATGCTAATTAACTTTGGGGTAAATTTTACGGTTGAGTTTTACGAGTATTTAAGTGATCCTGACACGAAAAAAAGGCCCGAGACCCCATGGGATACCATGGCCGGTCAAAAAAAGACTAGGGAGACAAGGTGACTTAATTTTAGCTAACATTGTCCAAATTATACATAAGATGCCTTCCTTATCCTCATTTTTAGACATAGTTCATTTTCAAAATCAAAAAAATATCCTCTCTCTTCTCTCTTGTGTTCGTCCGCACCTACAACAACACACTCTCTTATAATTTTTGAAGATTGATCAAGAAAACATGAAGACATAAATATTTGAGGTTGATTCTAGTGTTTGGTTATCATAGATGTTAGTTGTACAAGTTGATCGTTGTGAAAATCGATTTTTGAAAGCGAAATGAATAAAAAGGGTGGTGTTTGGTTCGTGAATAGTAAAAAGAAAAAGAGGGTTTTTGTAGTTTTGATGTCGTGGTCGTGATGGTTGAATAATATATGATGCTAGAATGCTTATTTTTCATAGTAGCTTGTATAGCTTATTCAGGCTTATTTTTAAGCTATTTCTTGGCTTATTTGGGCTTATATGCCACGTGTATTTTCTCAAAATCACTAGGAAAGTGATTTTGATTATTTTTGTGTTATGGCGTATGTGGTGGACTATTTTTGAGGCTTATGGTAGTAACCAAATGCGATACGTAGCTTATTAGCTTATTTTCAAGCTTAATATACGTATTTTGGAGTTTATGGACTCACGGCCCAATAAGTCTATTTGAGCCGCGGCTTAATGGGAGGGCTTATTATGGTCCGGATTATTTCTACATATAAGTATATACTTATATATGTAAAAGGACATTGGTTTTGGACTTGGATTATATTTTGGACTTATAAATGTCCCAATGGACCCTTGTTGGGCCTTAAGGCCCAATAAGCGATATTTAGTAGTTATGAGAATTTTGACGGACTTTTGAAAGTGGAAATGTATTTACGAAGTGACATTGAATGATATTTTGGAGGAAAAGTGTTGTTAAAGATTGGGATTTTAGAATTTTGTCGAAAAGTGTCGAATTTGTGAAAATTGATGAAAATAAGGTTTGAACCTTGGAAAACGTTGTATAAACGTATGGGTCATGTGGAAATTTCGTAAAAAGTTTATACTTAGAAATTTTATTAAAAACATGATTTTTAATTTTTAAATAATAAAATAATATTTAATTATTTTATTTATTTAATAAATTCACTAAAAGACGAAAAATATAATATTTCTCAAAACTTCTCTAATATGTTTGAATATTATGAGTAAACGTTTCATTTTCAACCGTATTAAGATTATTTTGAACCGTATTAAGATTATTTTGAAGTGACTAAGGTGTACCGAATGGACTTATCGAGATATATTTATAATTAATAAATATAAATATATATTTATATTACTTATCTATTTTCTCTAAATAGTATAAGTATGTATTATCGGAGAATAAGATTGATATAATTGTGGAAATGAGTAGTCAACCATCACACCACTAAACTGTTTTGGGTAATTGTACAACGCGTCTAAAACTCTATGCATCAAACGTGAAGATTGTTTTGAAAATGTGATGATTAAAATGGGACATTAACTGGACTAGGTCGTGTGCGGGCGTCGTTGCATTTGCTTGTGTGATTGAGATTGGGTAGCTAAAGACTTTCTTGAGGTGAGTTCGCCCACTTTTTACTGTTTTTCCGTTGGGGGAAAATGATACTCAAATATGTTTTGAAATGTTTTGAATTGATCTGTGCAAAATGTGGTTTTGTTTGGGACAAGATATGTGCTTATGACCGCTATGTGAATATTATGCATGACTGTTTGGATCGGATGGGTACGCCTACCCAGTGTTGTGAGATTATTGGATCGGATGGGTACGCCTACCCAGTATTTGTGTGATTATTGGAGCGAATGGGTACGCCTACCCAAGTTTGTGTGAGGTCCTGCCCTAATTATAGTGCTCCAGCTGGTAGGCCCTTTAGGTGCGTAAGTGACATATTGTGATTGTTAGCATATATTCATTGTCATATAACACTATTGTCCACTGTTGAAATATTGGCACAGCTTTTGGGTTTAAGGTCAAACCTACGAGCTCACCAACATTATTGTTGACGTTTTCGAGTATCATTTTCAGGTGAAGTGAAAGAAGAGTAGTTTGGTGATTTTGATAGCAGACTTAGAAGTATCCCGTGTGAAATTTCATTTGAAGTCTTGCTTGCTCGTTGTTTGAATCTAGTATTTGGATATTTTGGATTAAGTTTGGATTATGGTCCCCTGGGAGGGAGTATGAATAATTGTAAGAGATTGTGGATTTTAGTTGCGATTGGGACATCACTTGAGTTTGTTCAAGGATGATGGTCTTCATAACACTTGGAGTTTATGCAATGTGGTTTTCTCTATTTTGTACCTTGTGTTATGATTGATCATTATGTTGCATTCTCCAGTTTCCGCCATTGTCGGGGTGAGATAATAACAGAAAGCAAACAACAATACACTTTGAAGTATCCAGAAGTAACATCAAGTTCTATACATAGTCAACTAACACGATAAGATTTCTGTATCATCAGATACATTTATTTCTCTGAACTACATGAAAACAAGTTGAGCGGCAGCAAAACTTTGTAAGCCGCCTGTGAATATCTCTTTGGTCCTCAAGGTTTGTGGATAAAAAAGGTCAGCGGTAAGTGACTGGCTCAAGAAACCAAAATCATATACAGCCACACTACCAAATTTAGCACGTTTGAAATAAGTAAAATTGCTGCACAACATTAGAAAAGCTCATCGTATAATTAGTTTTCCAACATGCCAAATGCAATCTCTGTCCAAAAACGTGCTAAATGTTAATGTCAGCCATTTCGTGCTATAGCTATCTACTGGTAAAAAGCAACAAACATTCTGCTACATAGTATCGACTATTAAGGAACTTTCCTTGACAACTGATTTAGGATCAAATGATCCATATTCCAATTAATCACATCAGTTCACAAGATTAAGGAAAAACATAGTGGATATTAGTCGAAATACTACATGAAAATGCATTATTCAAACATAGAAACATTCGTTGAAATAATGATCGTTGTAGAGACCAAAAAATAGGCAATATTTTGGGACTGTTGCTATGGATATTTTCCAGGTGAGAAGACAGTGAGTGAAAACTCATATAAAGAGATCTTAGCTATGGGGTAACGTCAGCATTCATTAAGATTTTTTTGGGTAAAGTGCATCATTAGATTTAAGAGTACCAATTAGAATTATAAGATTTTTGTGTTTTACAAATCTTTTTAATCAATCAAACAGCCCATGTTAGATATCTTTTTAGTCAATAGTAAATGCACCCAGTATCTTGAAGACTACTAGTCTAAAAACACCAAAGACACACTGCCATAATGAGAAGAACGATGATGACAGGCTCATGTGCTGTATGGGTCTACCTCATGCGACATGAATGATATTGGTAGCAAAATTACAAAGGATTATTATCCATAGTGACAGATTAGCAGGGGTATTATAGTTTGGAAATGGGACTGTAATAACTCATTAACTGTATACCAAATACTAACATTATTATATAAATTTGAACTGTTCCACTTCACCATGCTATTAGTTGTAGAATGTCAAATCTCAAACACATATTTTCATTACTATCATACTTCTAACAAATAAGCTGATTTTCACTACAGGATCCAAGTCGAATATACTATCAGTATATGCTTAGGTTGTATAGACCGCTAATCAAGTGTTATATCTGAAACCAAACCTCCAAACTAGATTGCACTGTACTCTCACATTTTCTTGAGATAAAATTATGTGGGACAAACCTTCAACGATAAATCCACTTCATTTTTATTGTTTTAGATTATGTCGCATATTAAAACACTGTTCCCAAAGGTTTACCTAAGTTTATTGAATTAGTAAAGCTATAGTTCATATATAATTTCATCAAGCTTCCAATAAACACGATTTATGGTACAACATCTATAAGTCTATAACCTTGCCATATCATCATAATTGATAACAATCTGATAACAAAAATTTTAAATCCATATATAATGAATATCCAAATTGACAGCGATATTACCTTAGCCTCCTTCAGCTTTTTTTTCTCGGCCTTCTCTTTCTCGGCTTTCTCCTTAGCCCCCTTCAGCTTTTTTTTCTCCAACTGTTCTTTCTCCATTTTCTTTAAAACACAATAATAACACGTCCAGTTAACCCGCCACATCCTCTTGGGGCTGTTATGTTCCTTGATTGTAGAGGGTTCAACTCAAGACCACCATCCATGAGTTGCGGTTGGCCACCTGAAGCTTGGATCCCGGGCCATATAGTATTGTTGCATCTGTTTTGCAATGTAAATACGATTGCATCAAACCCACTTTACTCTATAGAACAATGAAAAACTAACAAAATGAGAAAAAAATAAAAAATAAAGCAACAAATTCAATTATTTAAAGGAATGTCATTTTTGCAAAAGAGCAAACAATAATATAAATAATTGTACACAGAACGAATAGCAAGATAAATAAAACATACAAATTACCTTCGCAAACCACATAATGGGAATGTGTGTCTGGATTAAGAACCCTAAATTTTTAAACCCAGATCTCAATTAAGAAGACTAAATGATCAATTGTATCGAACTTTCTTCAACCGTAACAGTTTACAAAAACAGATCCAAATTACTTGATGATTCGAAATGATGAAATAATTTTTCATTCATTAAGAATAGTGTTTACAGAAGTTTTTTGTGTATGTGTCTGTGTGTGTTAATGTGTGTGAGGTGGGTGGGTGGGTTGTGTTTAATTTTCACGAAGCCCAAGATTTTTTTTAAAATAAAACTACTATTACACCTACTAAGTCGCATAAGAGTGGTACAAGTTGCATAAAAAAACAAGTTTTTATATTTATAAACTTCTTAATAAAAAAATTATTATAGTACAAGTCGCATAAAAAGGAAAGTCAAAGTCGCATAAAAAGGTACCTTACACATGGTACTTTTTACTTACAAAAATGTACTTTCAAATAGTATCCAAAAAGTACAATTTTTAATATTTTAATCAAGTTGCATAAGTCGCATGATCGCATGAGGGCAATTGAGTAGCTAAGTTCCAATTTGACTATTCTTTGAAGCACCCTTAAAAAATTGGGGCACAAATGGAATTACCCCTTTCTATGGTAGTATTAGATATAGAATGCTTTTCTAAGTAAAGCTTTTTTATTTTCAAGTTGTATAATGTAATATGCATGGGTCTATCCATGACATTTCTTTTTTCAGCTTGTAAACTTTTGTGATTATATATAATTCTTCTTTCAAAAAAAAAATCATACGTATATGTATAGAACTTACAAAGACATATGACTACTAGCTTAAATGCCATTACTTTTCTACTTATTAAAACAGAGGTACTCTGCATCCTTTGGTTTTAGGTAATGATGCTATAAAATCAGCACAAATTATATGCGCTTTTATTTTTCGATGAAAATATGCTAACTTCAAACCATGAAGATTATTGAGCAATCCGTCCAAATTTATTTTTGAACAATAAAATTATGAAAATAACATTACATATTGGACAAAGTTGTTAGGCATATGAGGAATTAACATATGATAGGTTTCTACACAATTATAGTCTGTAAAGTTGTTACACATATACTTACGAGGGTCCAAACAATCATGGGCTACACATATACTAGGTTTCTACACGATTACCATAGTTTGTAAAGAATCACAGCTCTACATGGGTTGGAACTAAAAATTTATAACAAGCATATATCCATGGTTTAGAACACCACACATCTGGAGATATAGTAAACATTTTCGAGAAGCAAAGCCAAATTCATAATATGAAACAGCACGCATTGAAACAAAGTGCATAAGTATCGTTCACAAAAGTGTTGGTAAGACGCGCGAGTAATATAATTTTCTGTCAAAATTACCAAAGCATGGAAAGCGAAGAGGCAAAGCTCGATGACCACCCAGTTGTTTGTGATAAACATCTGGAAGCGTTGCATTGCAAAGCACTCTCGCAATTTTATAAACTAAAGAAAAACAAGAGGGGAAAATGATGTATCCTTGTACAAGTCATCAAGATGAACTACTATTGTTCGTCTCATCACATGGCTAAAAGGAAAGGAGCAATGACAACCGGTAACATTTATGCATCATTCTATAGTATACTCCATGCTACTGACATAGAAAACAAACACACGTTATGAACTTATACTGCCTGCCATCATTTATCTTATTAATAAGTCTAGGGGTCTTGGTGTTAGTTTATTATGTAGTGTTTAGCTCAATTGACTAGAATAGGAAACTTGGTGTTTGACGTTTTACATATATCCCAAGTCAATATTTCCTTTTTTCATGTTATGGTCGACTTATAAATAGAGATAAGGGGCACTTCAAGAAAAAGGACTTTTAGTGACACTTTTTTTAATGACACATCTAAAAAGTGTAAGCAAAAGTCCACATATCCTTACACTTTTAAAAAAAATGTGAGCATAGGTTAAGTTTTATCCACACAATATGAAAAGTGTAAGAAAAAGTGTAACTTTTGCTTACACATTATAAAAAGTCATACTCTTTTTAAAAAGTGTAAGTAGAAGTTTAGTTTTAACTACACTTTTTAATAAGTGTCAGCAAATGTATTGTTTTACATACACTTTTTAAGTGTGAGCAAATGTACACTTTTACCTACACTTTTTAATAAGTGTGGGCAAATGTACAGTTTTACTTAGAGGTAAGCAAAAGCGATTGAAAACCAATCGGTCCAACCGAATCCGAACAGAAAACCAAGTCGAGCCAGTCCAACCCAAACCAAACAGAAAACACACCTAAAGCATCTAAACCAAACTGGTTCGGTTCGGTTTTAAGTTGACTCGGTTCACTTTGATTCAATTCTTGGTTCATGTTTTCTTAAAATCAGTTTTCGATTCGGCTTTATTTTAACCCGATGATCGGCTCTAGTTTTACTAAACTTTAAAAAAATATAAATATAAATAAATATGTATAATTTACCTCTAATCCCTTTGATATATATATATAGTTTTACTACACTTTAAAACAAATATAAATAATACTCCCTCCGTCCCTAAATAAATGTCCATCATTGACTTTTGAAGTCATTATTCTTCAGCTTTGACCTTAAATTATTTTATTTGTGTTATATAATACTTGATGAAAATCATACCAATGAAAATACATTTATAACTCAATCTATTCATATATTTTTCATCAAGTATTATATAACACAATCAAAATAATTTGAGGTCAAAGTTGAACAATAATGACTTCGAAAGTCAATAGTGGATACTTATTTAGGGACGGAGGGAGTATATATATCATAACTCTCTCTAATTAACAAACATCGCACGTGCTAATACTTCACTTTTACCTACACTTTTGATTAAGTGTGGGAAAATGTTACAGTTTTACTTAGAGGTATGACAAAAGCGTTTGTAACCATTCGGTCAACCGAATACGAACAGAAAACCATGTCGAGCCAGTCCAACCCAAACAACACAAACAAACCCGTAATAACTTCTAAAACCAAAACTGGTTCGGTTCGGTTTTAAGTTGACTCGGTTCACTTTGATTCAATTCTTGGTTCATGTTTTCTTAAAATCAGTTTTCGATTCGGCTTTATTTTAACCCGATGATCGGCTCTAGTTTTACTAAAACTTGATAACAATTTAATTATAAATTATATATGTATAATTTCCCTCTAAATCCCTTTGATATATTTATATATATATTGTATTACTACACTTTAAAACAAATATAAATAATACTCCCTCCGTCCTCTAAAGTATATGTCCACTTATTGGACTTTTGAAGTCATTATTCTTCAGCTATGACCTTAAATTATTTTATTTGTGTTATTAATTACTTGATGAAAAAATTCATACCAATGAAATACATTTATAACTCAATCGATTATATATTTTTCATAAGTTTTATTAAACAATCAAAATAATTTGAGGGTCAAAGTTGATCAATAATGACTTCGAAAGTCATAGTGGATACTTTTTTTTGGTGGACGGAGGGAGTATATATATCATAACTCTCTCTAATTAACAAACATCGCACCCCCAACTACACCGAATAATATATAAATCATAGCGCTCTTCGCACCCCCAATCTCATGTTTAAACTCATCAAACATCTCACTTGCGCTTAACAAACTCATCAAACGTCTCACAAAACGTCAGGTAACTACATTTAATTTATGGTTAATTAGTTGAATTCGTTAATTAGTTGAATTCGAACTGAAATTTAGTTGAATTTAATTGTGATTTATTGAATTTGAACTCTAAAATTGTTGTGTTAATTGTTGCTTATAAGGTGTTTGATGATATGCCTGACTTAAATTAGTTATTAAATTAGTTAACTAGAGGTTCGTAAATTTTAATTGATAGTTGAATCTGATGCGTGTAATGTGTTTGATCATATGCCTAACTCAAAGAATGAATATGAAACGAGCTATATACTATTTGTTTGAAAAATGCTAGAATCACCTCAAGTGAAACTATATTAGATGAAATGCCATTGTAGGAATGGCTATATTAGTGGAATGGTGTAGTAGGATTAGGGAGTTAAAAAGATTATTAAGGTTTTGAACGAAAAGTTGAAGGCGTATCTGATATGAGGCGCCTTTGGATTATGTTTTGTTTATGTTTTGTTAAGCATATCACCATCACCATAACTAAACTTAGATAGTGTTTACTGTTTGTTATGTACTAGTTTGTAGTTATCTAGATTTACCTTTCAATGTTTCAAATCTAGTGATTTACGGATTCACACTTTTGGTAGTAGTGTGACGTGCATATAGAAACATCGAACCAAGTCTATCAACATGAACATCATGTGATAGACTAGTTAATATCGGCTAGTGATTCATGTTTGCTCTTAGCACAAATAACTAAGTTGAACAAGATGAAACTGTGTAGTTATATATTAATGGCAATACAGATAGATTGATATTTATTGATGGTTGTTTAAGCTCTGATGGATAGATCTTAGATGTATCTTGCACCGAGAGCAAGTGCACAATATGTAGAAGGCGTAGAATATTTTTTAGACTTTGCTTTTGAGAAAACAAGAAATCATGGGAAGATTTTGTGGTTAAGCTAGTCATTAAGAAATCTTTAGTGCCCTGTTCACGTTTGAAGAATTACCTCAGCCTAAGTGACCAGGTATCTATTTCTTTACCTTCAACTGTCATTACAAGCAAGCCTAAACATGATATGAATTTGCCATGTACAATCCCTAGAAACAAAATTGTTTTTTTACTAACAAAATTGTTTGCTGACTAGGCTGCATTTAGATTACACGTTTGATTTGTTTTAAGAATTATGTTATTAAAAGTTATTCCTTTTCCCACCTTTGCTAATAACTAACCATGCCTCGGATCTTTTAGGTTGAAATAGTAAATATATGTAAAGAACTAGGTTCAGGACGAGTAGGGTTTGGCTAGCCTGGTTACCAAGACGGAAGGAAATTTCAACTACAGATGATGTGCCTTGGTAGATACTGGGACCCATAAACAAAATACAAGAAGCAGGCAGGGGCGGAGCCAGAAAGTTTGGCTCGAGGGGGAACACTTTGATATTTTTTAATAACTACACTACAAAATGATTCTTAAGAGGGGCAAATTATGAAAAAACCCGGATATTTTCGAAAATTTACACAACAATTTTTTTTGCTAGGGGGGCACTTGCCCCTTGCCCCCCCCCCCCTTTGTCTCCGCCCATGGAAGCAGGGTCGAAGAAGTAATGGTTTTAAAGTACCACTAGTTCCTGATAGACTTGTTTCATTGGTGGAAACTACAATTCAAGATTCTCGGGCCTTTATAAACTCAGAGGATGAACTTCCTTTCATGTCACCAAATCTATGTAGAGTCAATTTTTTTACAACCACCGGCAGACTTGGTCTTCATCGGGTTAGTTTTCATCTGCACACAAACACTCTTGTAAGCTCGCTATGCCACACGAATATGTATTCGTCTGGATTGCGATTTCTATATGTTTATAATTTCTCATTAAAGAGGAAAAATAATTTGACTAATATATAATCAAGCTTTGGCCTACTTGACTTTTGCTACAACTAAACGGTAGTTTAGACGTATTTCTCATATTCAATAGATCTATTGTACTTGTTAGACCTTATTTTTATTAATCAATATGTTTGATTGACTTCCTTTCAATATTAGTTTATTTATATTTGGATGATTTGTTAATCATGAGTGTCATAGTTATCTTGATTTGTCAATCATGAGTTGTCATAGTTATCTTAGGCTCAAGCCCATCCCTTTTGTAATCTATATATACTTTGTATTTTAGTGAGAAATAATCAAATAAATCAATTAGCCTTACGGGGTTTTCTTTCTTCTAACAATTTTTGTTAGGAATCCTGGTGAGACATTAAGTGGCATTTGGGCGTGGGTGGGTTAAACTTTACAAACTTTGTATATATCTGAACTATAATTGGTTGTATGTTTTTGTTTGAACGTAGGATTTAGATGAGAGCTGGGATAGCTTGAATAAGGGATTGCCTGTTGTTTCCATATCCATTGGTGACTCGGCAGAGTTCATGTATGTAGATAAGGATGTGGATAAAGCAGACAAGGTTGTGTTAGAATCCGAAGACATTTTGATACTTGGTGGGAAGTCAAGAGATGTTTATCATGGTGTTAAGGCCATCATCCCGAATTCAGCTCCTGAGGCGTTGCTAAAAGAAACCATGCTGCAACCGGGACGTCTTAACCTTACTTTCAGACGATTTTGATTAATTAGCTTATCTTTTACACTTCATCTTATTAGTCAATTGCTTGAGTATTTGTCTTCGTTAGAGGAACACATACCCGTCTTTTTAATCAAGAGTTTTTTTATCGATTTAACTAAGCATATTATTAGGTATAAGAATGTCAACTTGTTCCCCAAAATCATATACTTTTGAATTCGCGCACTTTTGTGTATCCGGTGACCTATTTGCCTATGTGACACTGACACGTGTTTTTTTCAAGTAAGCATAAAAACTTTTTCTTTCAGTAAAACAAAACAAACACCCCTCCTTTTAGCTTAAGCGATCATAATTTGTACCAAATCAATTCAACATTAATAAAGGTGCTAACGATATAAAACAACCAAACCTTCGATCCAAAGATTAAAAAACAAGCAACTATGATCCATATCAACATATCAAGAGATATGAGTTATCTATTTTTTTTGGAACAAAATATGAGTTATCTATTAACTATTAACAAATACAATAACAACAAACCTCATTTATAACAATGACCCCTTTATCATTTCTCCCTTCTAATATGATCCCTATCAACTAGTAAAACTGCTATTTTAGTAGATATTGTTTGAGTAGTTTGCACTTTAAAAAGCCCTCTAAACTAATGTATGTCATTCAAACACGAAACATGCCATTGACGATGACTTCCGTTACTTAACATGTTTGGTGGCGGCTTTCGGCAGATGATTCGAGCAATGCATGTTCATATGAAACACTAATGGATTTTAAGGATTCACGATCCTATAGATAAAATTGAGGAGGTGCTACTTCACATATAAACGAGCTGGGTTCGTGGTTATCGGAGTAGAGTTCCTTAAGATACTCGACAAGACCGGACGAGCATAAGGAAGAATGTCGGTTCTTGAGTTACCAAGGCCTTCCAACAACGAGCCATAAAGTAAGCATAGCTAAAAGGTGTGTTAGTGGAAAGACAATATACATCATGTACGCAACAATGATAAATAATCGGGTATCATCATTCCTTATTTTCATCTATTATAAGAAACCCTAACTATCAAATCTTCATCTTTACTTATATCTTTAGCCAAGCCTTCAAACCGTGACTCATCTTATTTTTAAGCTTGCGTTCTAGCCGACTCATTAAACATAGAGGTTGCATATATAATAAGTATGGATTAGAACGTACAAGTGAAATAAAAAACAGAGTTAAAATTTAAATGTAGAAATTGACCCACATTACCACTTGTTGCTCCCTTTTGAACAGATCTTTGATTAGCTTGTTAAAGCTTTAGTTATCTTAGATAGATCTAAAACAACTAAGATAGAAACCTTGAAGAATTTATAAAGATTATGTGGAATCTAATCTTTATACACCAGAAGAACAATAAAGCAATGTAACAGTAACATAAGATCTTTCTCTCAACTCATAATATATTGAACAATTTACAAAATAACTATATGTTTTGCCTAATAACTATGACTTTTCTAGATATCTCTAACTATGTCGTAGGGTTCCTTTTATACACTAAGGAAACCCTAATGGGCTTACAAAACGCGTATAATGATAATGCATATCTATTCCTAATTTATCTCATGCATATCATAATAGTAGTACTAACTATATAAGACTAACATAACAAACTTTTATCTAACAGTGTTAACTATACTAGCAGTACTAACAATGTACTGGCAGTACTAATTAATATAACTAACAGTACTAATGAATTAGTCTGTTTTTACATATCTTCATCAGCAGCACTAACCATTACTAGCAGCATTAAGTTGAACCATCAGCACTATGTTGTAGAAGTCCATAATTCCTAACAATCCTCTCCTAAACTTGATATTCACCTTGTTAATCATCAAGTTTCTTCAGTATAAGTATCTTTATCATTAGGAGGATGTATCTAAACACTTCTTTAATCTTCCAACTATGACTTGATAAACTTGAGAAGCTTAAATGCCATTATACTCTCAGCTTCAGCTTCTAGCTTCCAGTTCAACATCTTCTGCAGCATATTCTTGATGAGAGGATATCTTTTCTCCACTAGCATGTTGAAGCAGGTCAAAGTGCCATCCAACAGTAATGAGTGAACTCTACAATTGTCATACAATTTCCAGCTAATTAGAGTCCAATCTTGTTGATTACTCCAAACTTCATCTTTAGCATTTGGTTCAAACATGAGCTTGAGATCTCCCTAAAGTAACAAATTATAGCCTTCTGGAGTATTGTCTTTAAATCTTGTCATCACCAATCTGTGCAAATCCATCAAGTCTTGTCTATCAAGTTTTCTCAGCATACTAGAGAATGTTTGGTGATAACTAGTATTCCCATATGCTCTAATTATCTTATAAACATGAATATCGCTTCCTAAGTTCTGAGATTCCCAATCAACTATAGGGTATTTAGCAGACAAAATCTCTGGATCCACAGTCTCTTCTTCATCTGGAACAATTGTTAACCACATTCTTAGTTCTTCCTTTTCATGTTCATATTCTGTTGCTGCTTCTTCATCACTCTTTGCAGATTCTTGTTCCTCTGTAGCATCCTCTAGCTTTTTCCTTTTAGCACTTTCTTCACTTTGCTTTTCACCAGCTCTTTTTTAGGCAAGTGTTTTCTTTCTACTTCCTCCAGCTGGCTTGCTACTCCTGTCATCCATAGGCTCAAAGTCATCAATCTACTTCTTTAGTTTTTGATGAGTGTACTTACCCATATGTTTAAGGTAAGTAATTATCTTGTTCCTGACTTGAGTTCTTGTGGGTGGTTTGTTCCTTATTGCCTCTGCTCTTTCTGCTGCTAACTGTTTCTTTCTTCTTTCAAAGAATTCTGCTATCAATCTGACTCTTTCTTCAATTGTGTACATTTCTTGCTCTTCTTATGTCAGTCTTACAGCCAGTTCATGATCAGCATCTATTCTGGCTTGAATTTTATCAAACTCTTCAACCAAAGCAGCATTAGTAGTTTCTTCTTGCCTTTGTCTTTCTTGTTATGCTCTGTCCAACTCTACTAACTCTTCCTCATGTAATCTTTGAGCTAACTCTGCATTAATTTCAATTTGAGCTAACCCTTGATCCCTTCTTTTTATCATTACTGGTTTCTCAGGTTCTTCTTCAACTAGGACACCTTTACCTTTGTCTTTTGGATCAATAGTTGGAAGAGGTTGGAGTGTAGTTATTGATCTGACAGGTCTAGAAGCTTCTTCTACATCTTTAAGAACAACTCCTTTCTCCTTAGCTTTCTCTTCCTGCATCTTTAACAAAGTCTGAGCCATAGCCATAGTAACATCTTCATCATCAAAAACTGTTGTTGTTGTAGGAGGAGTCCTTGGTTCAGCAGTACTAATAGTTACACCAGCAGTAGTAACTGATGCACTAACAGTACTAACTCCAGTTGTAGCAGCATCAACTGTCTCTCCTTCAACATTTTCCATATTATCAGCAATATCATCAAAGTCCCTTTCCTTAAACATTGGCTTGGTTTTGTCACTTTTCCTCCCCTGTTTGGATGCATCCTCCACATCTAAATCATCATCAGAAGAGTCAACCTATCTGTATGTCCTCCTCTTTGAGTGTGAGATGCTTGACTTCCTCTTTCTTTCTAACTTCTTGACTCTTTTCTTTAGGTTGAGGATCTCTACAGCTTGAGCATCCTTTTCTTTCTCCAAGTTAAGCACCTGTTTTGACAGTTTTGTACACAGAGTAATCAATTCATCTAGTTTCATCCTACCCTCATCACTTCCAGGTGTGTAACCTCCTATAAGAGGTGAATCATGGGGGTGTAGATGGTACATTATCTGTCAATTTAAAAGTTTGTTCCATACTGCCCTCCTCACTTCTAGATGTGTGACCTTCTGAGAGAGGTGGTTCATTGGGTTGTTCAAGTACACTCTCAGACCTAGTCTGAGTTGGAGTACCCCCTATGGTTTCTTGGCGCCTGAGACTACCACCTGTATCTATTCCATGAGGAATGTCAACATTAGGCATTGTCATGGTCTGGGTCCTAATTATGTTATCACTGTCCTGTGCTGCATAGCAACAGTAGTAATAGCCCTTTCCACACTTTCACCCCCTCCTTATAGACAGTGTCATATGCTCTATGGTCTAGAGGCACACTAGTCTGAGGTAACTCAGTGTTCTTTTTGGTTCTCCTATGTTTTTGAGTCTTTCTTTTTCTTTGATAAGTAGTTGGAGATGGGAGAATTTGCTCAATGTGAGCTTTATGAAAAACAATTTGAGATACTGCAGTTTGATGTGCTTCAGTTTGGGGTGCTGCAGTTGGAGATGTTTCAATATAAAGTGATGCAATTTAAGGTTATGAGACATTTGGTTGTGAGGTAGAGGGTGTGGGTTGGGGTTCAGGGTGTATTGTAGAACCTTCACCCTCAGGTGCTTGGTTTTGCACCAACATAGAGGCAAAAATTAATTTAGAAAAATTAAAATTTTGACCCTTTGCCAAACACATAACTGCTGAAGCTAAATTAGTTAAAAACTCATTCCAAGCAGTTGCTTTTGAACTTATGCAATGAAGGATGGTATTAGGAATTTCCATTGTAGAGAGAATGAAC
>BQNB010034936.1:0-22359 GCA_026074375.1 Tanacetum coccineum
TATATATTTTTATAAAAAATAATTTTAAATAATAATTATATACGAACCGACCTGAACGAACCGAGAAACCGGACCGACCGGGCCGAAACAGGTGAACATGTTCATGAAGATATTTAGGAGTGACGACAAGTTTTCCCAGATGCTTACGCAACTTGAGTCACATCCTGAGTACGGTGATGGCAGCGGGAGTAGCGAGCGCGGGGATGATGAGCAGGGAGATGATGAGGATGACGACGAGGATGGGAAGGATAAGGACGATAGTTAGGAGATGTTGGGTAAGTATATATATGCTATTTTATGTCTTAAGTGTATATTGGCGACCCTTATGTGAATATTTGTTTCCCCGTACATTTAGAACTTGTTATCTTGGTGAATATTGACTTGTATCTTGCGGATAATGCAAGTTTTGTGACTTCGTCACCCGTTTGTTAGGCTATTGTGTTTATTCGGATTTTGGACGTATTTAGCTTTATTATATCAAATGCGTTGATCGTATTGTGTTTTGGATACAAGTTGTAATGTATTTTGGTAGATTATATATTGGTTTACACAGGTTTGAGTATTGGTAGATTTTTTCCGGAAAAATTCCGGAAAAAATCTGGATATAGCCTGCTGTGCAGGCAGTCCCAAAAAAAATGCAGACTTATCCCGGGCGACATGTCGCCCGGGAAAGGTAAAACAAAAAATTTATTGCAGCCTCTTCCCGGTCGACATGTCGCCCGGGAAAATAATACCCAAAAATAGTGTAGGGTTATCCCGGGCGACATGTCGCCCGAGAAACTTACGACAACCGACAAAATTCCTATTATGTTTGAAAATTAAATTTATTTAAAAAACTTGCCCGGGATACATGTTGCCCGGGATTCTTCCTAAATAATTATTTAATCTAACATCAATTTTAATTAGTGATTTTATAAACCGATTATCCCGGGCGACATGTCGCCCGGGAAACGCATCCCCAGCGACAAGTCGCTCGGGATACCCCGGTTTTGTCACTGGGGAAAATGGCAACTGTTGTAGTGAGATGCAATCAACACACCAAGAATGACCACAAGTTTAGTAAACTTAATAGGAGGTTTAATAATGGTAGCATCATGCTTATTAATAACCACAAACGCACCACTAGCAATTAGGATTCGCAGCCAAGATCCTATCCCACATAGCAAATTTAGCATCTATAACAACGTTACGCTTTTCGATAGTCATTCCATTCAAAACCGCCTCATATTTACCCGTCTCAATACCCTTAGTAAGTTCATCCATGTCGCCAAGAGACTTGAGCTTAATACCAAATATACTCTCCAAATCAAAACCCACTCCAGACAATGGAGCCGAACCCATTATGTTCCCACCATCATGTTGGTTTGAGTTAGATGTCTCCTTTGATAATTCGGACTTACCAGCAAGGATCGACACCTGAATACCATCACCATCAGGCAATCCAAAGGAACTCGACTCGTTTACATTACTCGGCATAGGCACATCATCACCAATAACCAAACTTGTTTCCACCTCAATGTCCAATGCACTAGTACTACTAGGGTTCATCATCGACATACCATATGCCAACTCACCAAAGCTAATAGACTGTCGAGTATTAGCAATAACTGAAGGGCAAATTATATCATCACTCGAGTAAAAACTAGACAACCCAGGAGTCGAAGGTCCAAACACGCCCTAACCTGTTTGCCCAACAGCTTCATCCATGCTAGGGTTACGCAAAACCCTAGTAGCCTTTCTTGGCTGAGATACACCAGCATTCTCAGCCTTCACCCCTTTCAACAGCTGAAGCTGATCAGCCACCACCCTTATCTTATCCCCCATATCATCTATGAACCAGTCGAATCAACAAAACAAGAAAAAACAACTAACGAAACAAGTAAACTTGAAGAACAGCGATCACACTTCAAAATCAGAAACCCTAGCAAAGCTAGGGTTTAGAGTTAATGCACAGTAAAACCTAACCACCACACATAATTAATAACCAACAATAATGATAAGAATTAAGTGCAGCAAAACCCAAGAAACAAAAACGAAGAATGCGATTTGAGAAAACCCTAATAAAAAATAAAGCGATTGTGTTAGATGGTTGAGGTATAACAGTTATCAATTGATTAGTATAATTTTTACTCACACGGACATATATATATATGTCACACTGTCAATAATCAAATAAAAAAGAGGAATGAAGATTCTATGTGTACACAAAAACAACAACCATTAGAACTAAATGATAAACATTGGCTTAAAAAAATTATGAATCGAACCCGCCCGTATATATATATATATATATATATATATATATATATATATATATATATACACACACACACACACACATCATATATAAGAGGAGGCATGCCACATATAATTCCACTTGGCATCCCATAATGCCACGTCATAATACCACGTCATCATGCTTGCCATGTCATTTTGATTTTTTTTGCAAATTGTTTTTTGCAAATTCGGTTTGTTTTTTTGAAACTTTGGTTTGTATTCATGTCATCATATTTTTAACATTTGCTTCCTAAATAGGTCCTGATTTTTTTTAATAAAATTTGGTTTTATTAAAAAAATGTTGTTAGCATGGTTTGAACTCGGGTTGTTTGCAATATTAACAAACCACATAACCACTAGACTAACTATTTTTTTTGAATTATATCTTGCAATTTAAAATATATAAAGGTCATGGAAAAAATAATTACTCCTAATCTACTGATTCTAAAATTCGATATATATTGTAAATATTCTTTTAAGATATTTTAGGAATTGATAACAACGTTATTCGTTTTTTACACCTCTAGAAAAAAACATAGGTTCATAACTTATCCTAGATAAACCCTAATATTTTTCATGGATGCTTGATGTCACCTCAGTTGCAGCTGAAGTGAATCTTGAGATTTATTTGGTAACACTACAAGTCATCAAGCGTTTGTCAGTAAGTTAAGTTATATACAAAAAGCTGGATCATTGTTGGATGTTCAAATCAGAGTACGAGAACGTTTAACTATTTACGTGTCATACAATGTTGATGTCGCCCTTTAATGTACGATTTTCGATCTATTTCTCTTCTTATTCCTATACCTTTTTTTATTTTTATTTTTCAAAACATGGTCCAAATGGGCACGTACCCACATCGATCGTTCAAAGACTAAGCTGTTTTTTATGGGCGCTACAGCAACTCATTTGGCGTACGTATTGAAGCAATGAAATAAATACTTTTTTTTCTTTTTAAATTTTCATCTAATAACAAACTGGCAACATTTTTTGGTTTGAAGGGCTAGGGAATGGGGAGGTAAGGATCTTGCCACATGCTATGGAGAGACGGAGCCAGTAATGAACAACACACTCATAGGATACGGAATAGATCAAAAAATGCTTACTATATTGGAGTCCACGTTAAGAAAATTAGAAGCCAAGGGGGTAAATGTACAGATTATAAACATAACACAACTCACACAATGCAGAAAAGATGCACACACTACTATTTACAGGAAATATTGGCGTCCATTAACCGAGCTAGAAACAAAGAGGCCGGAGAATGCTGCTGATTGTTCTCATTGGTGTCTTCCTGGAGTTCCTGATATATGGAATGAGCTTCTCTTGGCTTACATGTTACAGTAACATAATCCGCACAAACAGCGCCACATAAAAAGCACCGAGAACGATACTGTTACAACAAAAATACCTAGAACTTATATTGTTAAACATCAAATTGAAACATTTTTTATGTTAAAAGATGTAAGGTTATTTATTTAATTACTGTACAACTTTTCAATCAAGCTAGTGACTTATTATTTCGGTTTATCCTCACATTCTAAGCACCATCTTCAGTATCTGGAGTTTTTTTTTCTTATAACTATAACCTTTATGAGACGCAAAAAGATGGAAGGAAACCATTATGTGTCTTAGTATGCTTAGTGCTTATATCAAATAGGAGTTAGGATCAAATGAGAAATACAATTTCAATCTTTACTTTAAACACGGTAGTGTGTTGAAATATAGATTAGCAATCCTATGCATTTTAACTAATCTTATTACAGAAAACCATAGTATTTTTCAAATGAGAGGGTTTCATTTCTAAAATCACCATATATTTATCTATCTTTTGACCCATTTGTAAAGTAAATAACGATAAAATGGACAGATGGAGCGTGGTGAAATATAAGTGATAGCAATAACTAAGTTGAGACTACCCTTTTAGATAGTCCGCAGTCGACGCAGGTTAACCTCCGTGGCCAAAAATGATTGGTGGCAGTTATATTCAAAATAATCAAATACTGTTTCCACTCTGGCCACTATTTCCAAGGGCACTCTTAATTACTTCCCTGGCTTAATGCTCAAGTAACAACCGGGCCACCTCTACAAAGTTGCAAAATATTACTAGTAGTAGTATTATATTTATCTTGCATGCGTAATTTACAAGTTACACCCTTCCATGAATTGTTGACTCGTTTTATATAATAGCCAAAAGGAACTCCAAGAATTTTGTCAAAGAATTTAAACCATATTGAAGTAGAATCAATCAAGTGATAAGTGTGTGTGTAAAATAGACAAAGTTATAAATTGGGAATTCCCATAATTCAATGGGATTATGGGATAATCAGACCATGATCCATTTTAGCTTATTCTTTTTCTTTCTTGGAGGATTAGCAACTTTAAGCTTCTATACATACAATAATCAAGAAGCTGTGATTCGCAATGTTAAGGTTGCTCTTGAAAAAATTACGACTAACGTGTGCAGACTACAAATATAAGCACAGAGAGTATTTGTGTCAGCCGACAAGGTTGAAGCCGCAGACCCTCTTTAACTTGCACGTGTGATTTGTCCTCTTGGCAGATGGGTTTATGAAACTCTAGTCGTTACCCTTTGTATAAGGGAACATGAATTCTTATCTAGAGGATACTTTCGCATGCCAAACTTATGGCAGAAAGGATGTTAAGTATATGCAATGGAGGTGGCAACCTCATAGCTGCAACTTCCCTACGTACGTTTCTTTATCTCTTGTGTATCATTCATCAATTAATAAGTTGTTTGGAATAAGCAACTGCTTGTTCAAAAGTAGCTTATTTCACTCTCAAGTCTCAAATAATTATATAGTTATTAGCAGTTTGGATAAACAATCTTAATCAACCTTAATAACAGCTTATTTTTTTATATCAAACATAAGAATATATTAGAAACAGTTTTATATTGTCATGTTGTAATATATTGTCATTGATGTTGGAGTGTTTTTGGGTGTAGGTTTAATGGTAAAGCATTAATAGAGAGACTAAGGAGTAAAAGGATATTGTTTGTGGGGGATTCGTTAAATCGAAATCAATGGATTTCTATGATTTGCATGCTCAATTCATTAATCCCAGGGGTGAAGAACGCTGGTCGAGGTCTCGATGGTCTATTGCACACTTTCAAGGCCATTGTAAGTTCCTACATATATGTCCATTTGCATAGGGTGTACTTTAAGTCATATGCAAGCTAAGTAAATATAATTAAAATGTATACAACTGATCAGGACTACAATATCTCGATTGATTTCTACTGGGCTCCAATGCTAGTCGAATCAAATGGTGATAGTCCAACGAACCATCGTTGTGACGATAGAATTGTTGGAATCAAATCCATTGAGAAACATGCTAAACATTGGCTTGGTGCGGACATACTTGTCTTTAATTCCTATCATTGGTGGACATTGCGAGTAGTGAAGCTATTGTAAGTTCATAATAGTTTAACGTTTTTAAGCATTTGTTTAGAAATTTTAGTTTTTAATGTAATTGATCCTGTGTTTTCTTGTTTTTACTTATCTAGAAAGAGCATGGTCTTATTAGAAGATCCTAATATAGAATATGAGGAAGTTGATAGTCTTCGTGCCTACAAGATGGGTCTTAGAACATGGTCCAAATGGGCACAAACTCATATCGATCCTTCGAAAACCAAGTTGTATTTCATGGGTGTCACAGCTACCCATTCGAGGTATGAAACAGCTTAAGAAAACCCTTTTAAAACTACTAAATATATGACTAGATATTTATGGACCACCTTAATTAGTTTGTAAATTTTTCCTCACAGCAAATTTTGTTGGTTTTGCCTCAAATATAATAGAATTATATAGTTACAATATGTATACATTTTTTTTATATTTTTTTGCTTTTGAAGGGCTAGGGACTGGGGTGGTGAGAATCTAGCAACATGCTACAGAGAGACGGAGCCAGAAACAAACAGTACACTCAAGGGATGCGGAATAGATCGAAAAATGCTTAGTATATTGGAGTCCACGTTGAAAAAACTTGAAGCCAAAGGGTTGAATGTACAGGTTATAAACATAAATAAACACGACTAACACCATACAGAAAAAGATGGCCACACTAGTTATTTACAAGAAAAAATGGCGTCCCTTAACAGAGCTAGAAATCAAGAGGCCGGAAACGTGCTTCTGATTGTTCACACTGGTGTCTTCCCGGAGTTCCGGATATTTGGAATGAACTTCTCTTGGCTTACATTTTACAGTAACATAATCCATACAAAGAGCGCCAGAAAAAAGCACCGAGAACGACACTGTTACAACAATAATACCTAGAACTTATATTGTTTAAACATCAAATTGAAACATTGTTTATGTTAAAAGATGTAACGTCAACTATTTAATTACTGTACAACTTTTCAATCAAACTAGTGACTTATTATTTCGGTTTATCCTCACTTGATTAAGGTTTTGGGGCCATTTAGTTTGTATTGTTTGTTTGGTTTAGTGGTTTTTTTGTTGCCTTTCAAAAAAAAAAATTCCGTTTATCCTCGCATTCGAAACACCATCTTTAGTTTCTAGCCAGGTTTTTGTTATAACTATAACCTTACATGGTGAGCTGTGATGAGACGCTCCTAAAGATGGAGGAAACATTATGTATAGTAGATCTTCGCATTATATAAATATACGAGTTTATGAAATACTTATGATCCAAATGAGAAATATAATTAAGACGATGTAGAAGAATCAAAATCAATAACCTACAAATTTTAGATTCTCGACAAAATTAATGCAATCTCTCGTTTTTTCTCTGCTTATTATATGAATTATGTGTTCAGTTAGCTAGTGGTTTATAGGACTTTAATAGTGTTTATACTTCAGTTTTCACTTTTCTTTTACTGATCCTCTTCATGAGCTTGGTACCTAACATAAGGCCTTTAAAATCAATCAGACTCTTGAACAGTTTTCATTTCCTTTACTTATGTCATGAAGTCTACGGACCAAATTTCAAAAACAATACTCAAAAACTGTTACTACTCCACTCTGGCCACTATTTCCAAAGGCACTCTTAATTACTTCCCTGGCTTAATGCTCAAGTAACAACCGGGCCACCTCTACAAAGTTACAAAATATTACTAGTAGTAGTATTATATTTATCTTGCATGCGTAATTTACAAGTTATACCCTTCCATGAATTGTTGACTCGTTTTATATAATAGCCAAAAGGAACTCCAAGAATTTTGTCAAAGAATTTAAACCATATAGAAGTAGAATTTATCAAGTGAGTGCAAGTGTGTTTTCCTTTGTATGTGTGTGTCTATATAAAAGATTGAGTTATAAATTGGGAATTTCAATAATTCAATGGGATTATGGGATAGTCAGACCATGATCCATTTTAGCTTATTCTTTTTCTTTCTTGGAGGATTAGCAACTTTAAGCTTCTATACATACAATAATCAAGAAGCTGTGATTCGCAATGTTAAGGTTGCTCTTGCAAATACGACTACGAGTGCAGTTACAAATACTAGTACACGAGTATTTGGTCAGCCGACAAAGTTGAAGGCCGCAGCGCCCTCTTTTACTAGCACGTGTGATTTGTTCTCTGGCAGATGGGTTTACGATAACTCTAGTCGTTACCCTTTGTATAAGGAACACGAATGTCCTTATCTAGACGATAGTTTCGCATGCCAAACTTATGGCAGAAAGGATGTTAAGTATCTGCAATGGAGGTGGCAACCTCATAGCTGCAACTTCCCTACGTACGTTTCTTTATCTCTTGTGATTCATACATCAATTAATAAGTTGTTTGGAATAAGCAACTGCTTGTTCAAAAGTAGCTTATTTCACTCTCAAGTCTCAAATAATTATATAGTTATTAGCAGTTTGGATAAACAATCTTAATCAACCTCATAACAGCTTATTTGTGGAGTATATCAAAACACATGAATATATTAGAAACAGTTTTATATTGTCATCGTAGTACTATATTGTCATTGATATTGGAATGTTTTTGGGTGTAGGTTTAAAGGTAAAGCATTAATAGAGAGACTAAGGGGTAAAAGGATATTGTTTGTGGGGGATTCGTTAAACCGAAATCAATGGATTTCTATGATTTGCATGCTCAATTCATTAATCCCGGGGGTGAAGAACGCTGGTGGAGGTCTCGATGGTCTATTGCACACTTTCAAGGCCATTGTAAGTTCCTACATATATGTCCATTTGCATAGGGTGTACTTTAAGTTTATATGAAGCTAAGTAACTATATAATTAAAATGTTTACAACTGTCAGGACTACAATATTCGATTGATTTTCTACTGGGCTCCATTGTAGTCACCGCATCAATTGGGTGATAGTCCAACGAAACCCATGTTGTGACGATAGAATTGTTGGAAATCAAAATCCATGGAACATGCCTAAACAATTGGCTTGGTGGGACATAATTGTCTTTAATTCCTTATCATGGTGGACATTAAGACGCTAGTGAAGCTCTTGTAACGTTCATAATAGTTTTAAACAGTTTTAAGCATTTTGTTTAGGAATATTTTAGTTAATGAATTAGCATCTGGTTTTTCTATGTCTACCTATGTTATATACTCATAACTGTTGAGAGAAAGAGCATCGGATCTTCATTAGATGATTAATCAAGAATACGAAGAAGTTGACAGTCTTCCGTGCGATACAATTGATGGGTCTTAGAACATGGTCCAAATGGACCAACACTCATATCGATCCTTCACAAACCAAAGTTGTTTTTCCAATGGGTTGTCACAGGCTACTCACTAATTCGAAGGTATGAAACAAGCTTAAGAAAACCCTTTAAATACTACTAAATATATGACTGATATTATGGACCACCTTAATTAGTTGTAAAATTTTTCCGCCCAGCAAATTTTGTTGTTTGCCCTTCAATTATAATAGAATTATATGTTACACATCTTGTATACATTTTTTTTATATTTTTGCTTTGAAGGGTAAGGACTGGTGGTGGTGAGAATTAGCAACATGCTACAGAGGACGGTGCCAGAAACAAACAGTTACAACTCAAGGGATACGGAATAGATCGAAAAATGCTTAGTATATTGGAGTCCACGTTGAAATAAAAAACTTGAGCAAACGTTGATATGTACAGATTATAAAAAACATAAACACGGACTAACCAATACTGAAAGGATGGCACAAAGGTATTTACAAGAAAAATGTCTGATCCCGTACCTTAACAGAGCTAGAAATCAAGAGGCCGGAAACTGCTGCTGATTGTTCACATTGGTGTCTTCCCGGAGTTCCTGATATCTGGAATGAACTTCTCTTGGCTTACATTATACAGTAACATAATCCATACAAAGAGCGCCAGAAAAAAGCACCGAGAACGACACTGTTACAACAATAATAACTATAACTTATATTGTTAAGCATCAAATTGAAACATTGTTTATGTTAAAAGATGTAACGTCAACTATTTAATTACTGTACAACTTTTCAATCAAACTAGTGACTTATTATTTCGGTTTATCCTCACTTGATTAAGGTTTTGGGATGCCATTTAGTTTGTATTGTTTGTTTGGTTTAGTGGTTTTTTTGTTGCCTTTCAAAAAAAAAATTCGGTTTATCCTCACATTCGAAACACCATCTTTAGTTTCTGCAGTTTTTTTCTTATAACTATAACCTTTACATGGTGAGACGCAAAAGATGGAGGAAACATTATGTATAGTATATCTTCGCACTTATATAAAATACGAGTTATGAACTTATGATCAAATGAGAAATATAATTAAGACGAGAAGAATCAAAACATAACCACAAATTTTAGATGCTCCGACAAAAATAATGCATCTCTCGTTTATTTCTCTCTTCTTATATGAAATATGTGTTAGTTAGGGTTTATAGGATTTATAGTGTTTATACTTCAGTTTTCATTTCTTTACTGATCCATCATCATGAGCTTGGTTACCAAACATAAGCCTTTAAAAATCAATCAGATCTTTGAAACAGTTTTCATTTCTTTACTTATGTCATGAAGTATGACCAAATTTCAAAATACTCAAAAACTGTTACTACTCCACTCTGGCCACTATTTCCAAAGGCACTCTTAATTACTTCCCTGGCTTAATGCTCAAGTAACAACCGGGCCACCTCTACAAAGTTACAAAATATTACTAGTAGTAGTATTATACTTATCTTGCATGAGTATGGTTTATAATTTACATAGTTATTCCGTCATGAATTGCTTTGGACTCGTATTTATATAATAGCCCAAAAAGGGAACTCATGAATTTTGTCAATGAATTTAACCATACAGCAAGTAGAATTTATCATTTGGTGCAAGTGTGTTCTTCCTTAGTGCACATATGTGTTGGATTATGACATATATGTGATCTATATATGTCCAGGATTCTTCTCGAGCCTAAGGTGGACGCACACGTTATATGTTAAATGGACGAGTAAATTTTATTAAATGTAATATATAATTGTATAACAAAAACGATCGTTAATAGTTAACGAGTATATTTAAATAATTAGTTTAAACGTTTCAATGTGTATTATTAACGCGAGGGAACTAATTAATTTATAAAACCGAAGTTTTTAAAGGGTTGGTTCTTTTTTGTGTATCCTTAGTTGGCAAGATAGTCGAATCCCACAAGGATTAAGGTATAAACTTATTATACTATATGGTTTATGTTTTCATATATTCATTACTTGAATAAAACTTTTAATTCAAGATATAACTTGAAAACCAAAACTATAATTGCTTCCTGTGGTTTCTTTTTGTTCGACAGCATCTACAAAACCCAAAGGGGTTTTGTTTTCTTCTTCCTACTTTGTTTGACTGCTTACTAACCAACAAAGAGTTTTGTTGACTTGCTAGTTCAACTTTAAGAACAAGGAATATTCGGTTTGCTTGAATTGTTAAGATTTGGAGATCGTTTGCTAATACACTACTAGTAC
This sequence comes from Tanacetum coccineum, assembly GCA_026074375.1. Lineage (NCBI taxonomy): Eukaryota > Viridiplantae > Streptophyta > Magnoliopsida > Asterales > Asteraceae > Tanacetum > Tanacetum coccineum. The sequence goes on from BQNB010034936.1 coordinate 11,185, forward strand.
TAGCATACTTCATTGTTTGCTAAGAACGTATAGTGTGTGGAAGCTTAGAGGAATCATACTTTGATTCTTGGTGGTTTCGCGTTGTATTATACACACGCGTATATAAAAGACGGTGTTTACAGTTACCTTTAAACGGTGTATCGTTTCGTGCTAAAAGGTATACATCTTCTATCCTTGTTAATTACTGCATTCTACATGTGATCTTTAATTCCGCTGCGTACTCGTGTTAATTAATATGGTTAATTAGATCGTAAAACCCAACAGTGGTATCAGAGCCAGGTTGTAGAATCTTTAATTACAAGAAATTAAATTGGACAAATTAGGGTTTCGTGATTAATTTTAAATGCCCCGGTGGGCGGTTTTTTGTTAAAAAGATTTGATCTTGAAGGTTAATAAAATTAATTAGACGAGATTTAGGTTGTATGCAATTTTATATAAAAAAACTTGATATATTAATTGTTAATTGTTTTAAGTTTTTGTTAATTGTTAATAAGGATCCATGATAAAATCATGCAAATTTATCATGGATTGATATTAGATATTATAATCTTGTTAATTGTTAAAAAGATTTGTTTTAAATATGATTAAAATACACATAATTTTAAATATTTTCTTAACTGGTAAGATCCTTGATTCATGAATTCGGGAAGACCCTTATTAGTGAATCAATGGGGCCTAAAAATAGTTAAAAAGTTTTATGTGCTATGTGGTATTTATTTATATAAGGCTTACGCAATCGATTGTTTCGATGTATGTGGCCGGAGTTTATAGGACGAAGGAGCCTTATATGAATAAATGCATGTTTTATTATTAGATAATTAGGATCATATTTAATGTTTGCATGCCTTAATTGTTAAGTGTGTTTAAATAAATGTTATTTAGTTTAGTTGATGTTTATTGGTTTTATTTTAAGTTCTTGACTTGTGAGAAAATAAAAGAGTTTTTCTGAAAACAAAAATAAACATGACTAATGATTATCGAAATAAGATTTATCATGGACTATATATTGCAAAAAGTCAAAAATGGATCCGGCTTACATCCGGTGTAAAATCTTCCATGATTAGACTAGCAATTTATAGTTCATAATGTGTTTTAAATTAAAGTTTTAATTTTTATCAATGACGTAATTTGCAAAAGTACTATATAGTTGCAAGGATAAGGTTCGGGGAGACTCATCAAGACTTCGGTCTTGTAGATACCATTACCCTATAATACCTGACTACGTTGTAGTTTCCTTACCTTGTATACTATGTAGGAAGTCGCGAATGGTCTAGGGTTTGAATGATTTTTAATCATTCTTTAATCTTTTCCCGCGATAAAAAGAAAATCTTTACATTTAAACACACGTTGAATCGTCAATTTTAAGGTATCACTATTTATGTATAAGATACAAGGATAATAGGTGATACCGTAATAATAACTTAATTGAGTAAAAGTTTTTATTAAAATAAATGTTACGAAGATGTATGCATGCTTCTTCGTACATATTTGACACGTCAAATAAAATACCCTTTTTCAACTAAGTTTTTGCCATCCAATTTATAAAGACACTTGTAGACTGCTCTTTACCTATGCGTGAGACGCATGTAGATTTGCAATCACAAGGTAATTATACGCTTTTCCGTGAGACGGTGAGTGTTACATAATTACTGTTTTAAAATTGGACGACTTAGCGTTGTTGTGGTTAGACCTGTTAACACGGCATGTCCCCTAAGGCCTCAAGCATATTGCAGAAGCGAAAGCTTTTGAAGAAAAAGACAACGGGATAGCAAATTCTGGTAGAGGGCTACGTACATATTTGACTAAATGAGAGGGTATTTTCGGTCCACTTCTAGGCGTTTTAGATTTCAAGCTTTCGAATACAGAAGATAAGAAATTAGAGCTCAATCTATATAACACATCAAGGGTGGCATCAGATCTGGAATGGGCAACTTCATCTCAAGCAAACGAGTCTACAAAGGAGACGAATCAAGAAAAATCGAAGGTTTTCTCTTGCAACTACTGCAAAAGAGATTTTTCAACCTCTCAAGCCCTAGGAGGTCACCAAAACGCTCATAAACAAGAGAGGCAACTCGCGAAAAGAAGACAGATGGAGGTCTCGCCATATGGACACCTGCTGCCACCACATTATGGTAATTATACCTATTACCCTTCGTACAATAGCTTGACTAGTGCCTCATATAACACCAATCGATCATCACTTGGGGGGTGTTTTATTAGAAAAAAAATAAATCTCCATCCAAAGACCCTCATTGTGGTCGCATTCAATTACTCGGGTTTGCCCCATTTGGACATCACGACCAGTTCGCCGCTAGATTACCTTATTTTGCTAGGCCAAATATTTTGGAGAGTTTTCAAGGTAACAACACAAATAATGGTGGCAGTTTCAGTTTTGGTTCTCCTCTAGTAGCATCTTCCTCGTCTAAGATAGAAGGGGGAACGAGAGTGGCTCATGATTTTTTTGGCGTTTCTTCTGCACTTGGGAATCCGGCAGCTGCCCTTGTTGAAGGTGTTGGAGAAAATAGCGCCAATGATCTATTGGCACAGATAGGTGTGATTCGTCCCGATAATGATCAAGATGGATCCACTGGTGGTCTCGATTTAAATCTCAAGCTTTAATAATTAATATTGTTGGTCTTTATTATGTGTTACAATTCTAGAAATGTGTTTATGAACGATGTATGCAAGACTTTTTATTGTTTCCAATCAGTTTTATTTATTTCAATTTGTTTCTCTTGGTGATGTTGATTTTGCATTTATTTTTAATTTTTAACAACTGGCACTACTTAATCATACAAAATTTGATTGAGTTACCAATTTATCGTATCTAAGGCTGGACGGAGTGGGTGCAAACTCACCTAGGTGAGTTTTTCACTCGCCGCAGAGTGCATGCGGTGGCAAAATCACCTAGGTGAGTTTTGCATTATTGTGGTGAGTTTCGGACGATTTTTGTGCACACTATGTGGTTAACTCACCAGTGTGAGTGGTAAAAATAGTGGGCCCCTCTCTTTATATAATTTTGTATTTTAATAGTAGTGAGAGTATGTGGTAAATAGTGGAGTATAATTTATATAAAGTGTGTATTTTAATGAAATGCGAGTTTTATTGGTAAGGTGAGTTCTTATTACGGTTGAATGGTGAGTTGTAAGGTGAGTTTTATTTGGAGAGAGAAAGCTGATGTGGCACTGATGTGTCACGTGGGTAGTTTAAATATCATCAATAGGTTTATATATTGTTCACTACAAGAAAATTTGTCTTTAGTGACGAAAATTTAGTGACGACTTTTTATTTGGTCACTATTTGGCCAATTTATATTTTTGTTTTATAAGAGTGACGAAATTATTGGTAACCAATTTTATATAGTAAGAAAAGGTGACCAAAATTTTTGGTCACGAAAATATGTAAAATAATTACTCTTTAAATGATAATATTAAATAATAAACTTTTATCTATTATATTAAAGAATACAGTCCTTAATTTAATGGGCGTATCATTAAAAGCTTTGTATTACCGAGGTCAGATCATTAAAGAACAATGTCATATCAAAAAACAAAAGAACACATCCTAGCCATCCATTTTTCATCAAATAATGTGAGCCTTGAGGACAAGGCTCGTTTAACGGGGGAAGTCTATAACACCCTGTGTTTTCAAGTCATTGACGACGTCAACAAATCCGCAATGTACCTTTTGTATTGTACATGTTTGCTTGAAGTTGTAAACGTTAGGTTAAATCGCGTACGCCAAATATTATCGTTTAATGTGAACGGGCATCAAACCATCAAACGTTTGCATCAATCATGGGTTATATAATTATTTTTATAATAATTATGGTCGTTGTTCATTTATTTTATTGGTTACGTAAGTTAAATGCGTTTCGCGATAAATGTACGTTTAAGAATAACCGGAAGCACGTTAATTTATTAACGCTTCAACAAATACCCTCGATTATACCCAATACCTAAAGTTTTATTAAACTTTACATAAGTACATGTTACTTGCACTTTGCACACTAGAAAATATATTATACACAAATGCATGCAAGTTGGTAACTTTTAAATAAAAGTTACATGTTGTAACTTTAAGTAAATGATACAAGATATATTGTTTACTAGCAAAAGGCTTCTAGAAACCCTCCCCCCCTCAAACCCACGGCACAACTCCAACAAATGAGATAAATGAGTCATTTTCTAGCTAATTGGTCAAAGTACATCACTTGCTCATTTAAAACCTAGCCATACTATGTTTCTTTGGTTCCCTTGACCAAACATTCTTCCTTAAGACCATGGGACTTGTCTTTGAATACTATTGCATACCTTTTTGACTAGCTAACACATATAATGCAAGTAACATTCAAGAGATAACACATAGAACACAAAACACTTGGTAAAAATTTACAAAACTCCCTCCCTTGTCTCTTCATAAGCTACGGCACACAAACACACACCACACAAACCCATATAAATTTTTATACAACCCATACCCTTCTATATACATCTAATCTAAAATATACTAAGGTGATCCCAAGCATTGGCTAACCATATTCAAGCATTAATCAAGAGAAAGAAAGTTAGGGTTCTATTGAGAAAAGCTAGGGTTTCTTTGTGTAAGCTTGGATTTTGTGGCTAAACAAGGGTTTAGCACTTGATTATCATCATCATCTCACATCATAAGGTCTATTTAAACTCTTTAGGTTCTTATAATTCTCATTTTATGTATATGTTTATTCTATTTTAGCTTAAATCACCATTTAGGAGTTTATCAAGAAAATGAGGTTTTCACTTGAAATGATCATATGGGTGACTTTTATATATGTGGTGTTATTACATATATCATGTTAAAAGTGGTGGTAAAATGTTGTATCATATGGTTTTGAAGTAAACATGATTATGAGTAAATTAGGGTTTTCATAACTTCATAATATGTTTCAACTTAAAGAAATACATAAGACATGTTAATATTGATTATGGACTTTTAATCATGTTAATATAACACTAAAATAAGTTCATATGGAAAGAAATACAATTGTACACACTTGGTTATGTGTAAAAATGATTATTTAGAAAACTAGTAAATTAAGTTTACTTAAGTAATGTTATGGTTTTAAAATAGATTAATGGATTTGTTGACATAAGTAACTTGGACACATAAGGACTATTATGGACAAATGAGACATCATATATGTATGATTTATAAAGTATATGATATATGAGACTTGTGGTAAAATACAAAAGTAATAAAGTATAAAGAAAAGATCATAAATGGACTTAACTAACAAGCATAAACATTCTGTCCCAAATAACATATCCATTGTATATTTTTATAAGATAATACATTTCACGACGATTCCGAAAAAGTAAGAAACTTGTTAAACGGATTAATAACGAAAAAGTTACGTTAAAAACGAGTTATACGATAATAAACGAAGTCGTAAGTGAATTTTTATAAAAACATTTTTATAAAAATTATAAACAGCAAGGGTTAACATTTTTAATAAATAATACACATTTTTAGGATTCCAAAATGATAAGAATCGTAATTTTTCAATTAATAACGAACGAGTTATGAATTTCGCGAGTTTACGACAAATAATACTTTTATAAAACTATTTTTATAAAAGTTACTATTCATGACAGAAAGTTATATTTTTGTAAACCTCATAAATATATAGAACTTTCAAATACGAGAACGTCCTCGAAAGAATCATTAAAAACGGAGCTATAACGAATAAAATACGACATTTACGGGTTTTGCGACGACAAATACGAATTATACGAAACTCATGTCTGTCATGAACAGTAAAAGTTACTGTTCATCAGGGGATAAAATTTATAAAAATGTCAAATATCGATAACCCGTCTTAATACGAAAAGATGGACATAAGAAACGCGAGAATCGGGCTTAAAACGCGAAAGTTACGCCAGTTTTACTAAACGGTAATTATAAACGTTTTAACTTATTAAACACAATTTTTCCAAAACCATTAGTTGGTGATTGAGCTATATAGAATGTTATGTGGTTATCAAAGTACTATATTACTAGGGAGTTTCATAATGAGGCCTCTCCGGATGGCGTTTCGACGAGTTGTTGGATTTACGATTTAAAGTGTCCTAACTCCTCGAACGTCATGTCATGACCTCTTTAATTATGATAGCCCGAACGATAGTACGATGTAACAACTATAGGATTGTATTCAATGTTATTGATTTAAGTACTCAGTACTTATACGACCTTAACTTAATTAGGTTGCATTTGATCAATTCGCGTGGCGCGTTATTTGTGATACACTTGGCATTACTCACTCAAGGTGAGTTCATAGCCCCACGTTTCTACATGCTTTTGTTTTTACAAAGTTTTTGGGGTGAAAAACATGCAATGCTTTACAATTGGACACAAGTGGTTAAGTTTCATGTTATGATTACGTGTTGCCTAAGTAGCGATAACCCATATCTGAGCCCATTATCATGAACTGTTAATTTCGAGCACGAATGTTATAAATAGATCTATTGGGTTTGACAACCCCGTTCGGGTGATTAGCTATCACTGGACAAACGAACGTATACCATGTCGAATATAGGATGTTGCGGGTTAGAACATCACCACGGGCAATGTAGGCCATTAATTTGGTATTCATACACGTCAAGCTTCAGTGTCATGAGCTTAGAGCAACGTAATTACATTTATATGATATCTGCATCTGTTGCATTATCATACACTTGGGGAAATCTTGTGGTCCTACAATATATGATTTATCAAACCTATGAATTCACCAACATATTGTTGACGTTTTAAAGCAATGTTTTTCAGGGAATCAATAAGCACAAGGTGCGATGGATACATTGGTGGTTTTGATGTCTTGCATTAAAGATTTTGTCGCATTTCATTTTGTTAACTGTTATGGGCTGAAAATCTTTGTATTTTGATTAAGTGAACAAGTTAAGCTTCGGGCTTATGTAACAAATATTGTGATAAATCCAATGTATCGTTTTCAAACGACTTTTTAGTCGTTCTATATATATCTTGTGTTGTTGATTCATGAAGTAACACGCCCCGGACCCATATTCCGCTGCGACCCAAATTGGGGGTGTTACAATGTCTCCTTTCACCTTAAGTGTGAAATTGACCGCACTGCCAGTGGCAAACTCCGCGATAAAAACGCCGATGAATCTTGGGAAATCATTAAGAACCTCGCTCTCTACGACCATGAGGGCTAGAATGATTCAAAAGACTCTATCAAACCAGTCAAGGCAATCGTTGTTTCTCCAAATGCATCAAAACGCATGACCAACGTCTTCTTGAGCTTGAAGAACAAATCAACTTCATGTTAAAAGGGCCGCAACCAACACCTAAAACAAGCTCAACGCACATTCCTCAAGCCTACGCTAAAGCAGTTTCCTCGAGCCCCCTTCCACGAGACCTTAATGAGCCACCAAGGCAAAATTCTTTTACTTTCCATGAACATGTCCATCCAAACCCCCAACCCCAAGCACTAGAAACCAGTTTCGAGGATCGAGTGCGAGACTACATGGCAACACACGCCAAAATAATAGAGAGGTTCGAAAACGCTATCTTCAAACAGCGAGAAGAGATCAACAACAAAATGGCAGAAATGTTCGGACTTCTTAAGGAACTCATAGCCAGCCGAACTCCGGAAAAGGTATTAATTAGAGAAGAGCTTAGGCACCCCATTACTAAGAACGTCAATTACATCTCCCTCATTTGAATGGAGGAAGAAAAGAACGTAGAAAATAACGGGCCGAATGATAAAAGCGTAGTGAAGCCTAGAAAATCTAATGAAGAAGAATCTCCTAAGGGAGTTGACATGAAAAATGAAGTTGAAAGAAAGGCTAATGACGGGCCAGCCAAAAGTGCAAGGGAAAATGTCACGAGTAATGAAGAGGATGAGCCAGCAGGAGTTTCCAGTTCCCACGCCGTAGGATATTACCTGAAACATAGAATTAATGAAAAACTAATCGAGGGGCTTGTAGAAAATCAAAGGTTTAATGACTCCCTGTCAGCGACTCGAGTAGGAAAAAAGAAACGAAAGACTTATAATTTATTACCTAGGGGGCCTGTGCACGACGCAATTTTTAAGAAAAAAATAACCAGGAAGGAGGATATAGGAGGAAATGTTAAAATACCATGTAACGTAGGAGGGTTAAAGAACATACTACCTTACTTGTGTGTTGCCTTAACGAAATATTACATAGATGGCGGGTTCGTGGAATTCGTTCATGACTTAGGAAATACTTACACAGATCATCACAAGTGTGACAAAGCAACAGGATTAGGAGAAACATACTAAGGAGTAGTGCATGATTAAGTAAATACGTGCGTTTATCATATAGTTATCACCAAATTAGTTTAGATTTATATTTAGTTTAGTTAAAACAAACCAAACCTCTCAAACCATGATATTTACCTGCTTTATTAAAAACATAAAAATACAAAAAAAAAATTCTTAAAAACATAAAAATAACAAAAAAAAAATTCTCTCAAAAACCCCAAACTAACACAAACAACCCTCGCCCAAAAAATTCTCCTCACTAAAAAAAAAAAAATTCTCCTCACAACCCGTAGACCTTTGTTAGATTCTGTTTGAGCCTTCCCAACCAATTCCCCTAGAGAAGAAAAAACCCTCGAGTCTTACCATACTAACTTACGCACTACAAGACGGTCAGGAGGTGCTCGTCTGGGGCCCAAGAGTTGCAAAACTCATTTGATCCACAACGAACCGTGCAATCATTCTTCAACATTGGTATATAGAATTGGAAAAGAATTGTGTCATTGTTTGGTGATGTAGGCTAGGAGATAGAGCATCTTGATCAATGGTATAGAGGACGGAGAAGCTCCGGTTATAGAAGATGGACTAGAGTTGTCAGTCAGAATTGGTTGTAGATACAAGAAACAAAACTTATCACAATGCTGGGGTTTTAAAGTATTCATTCAAATATATGTTGAAAAACAGCAAATCCCAATCATGTCATTCTTTGTAGGAAGGTTTAGCTGATGTAGAAGCATCGTGGTTTGGGTAACGAGTCCCTAACTAAATTGTCTGAAGCGTCAAACCCTTGAAGTTTTTCGGTTCCTAAGACCGGTGTTGTTCAAACACCCTTTGGATAAGTTCAAATCAATACTTTACGTGAATTATATTCCATTATCAAATTATCACAAATCACCTGGTAAGTAATTGTTAATTGTAGATTCTGTAAGTAAAGAGCCTTTTTGGATTCGTGTGAATAAAACCAATGTGAAGATTCCAAATGTCTACTTTTGGCTTCTTCACAGGTTTAACCAAGATCCTCACTGTTCCGTTTGTTGGATTAACAACACAATGCGAAAAAGTCGAATGCAATCAACAAAAATGTGAAGATACTTGGATCACCCTGTTTTTAAAAAAACAATTAGCGGTCTCTAAGCTCCACTAAGCAAACAGCTCATAAGGAGACTAAAAGTATCGGGGTATGTATGGATAAAGGATATGTTTTGAGTATAACATGCAATAGCTACAGCTTCAGCCCATAGGAATATCAGAGATTTGGAGAATATGAGGATGGTCCTTGCCGCCTCTACTAACGTACAGTTACACCTTTCAACAATAGCGTTTTGTTGTGGAGTTCATGCAACGGACGTGTGATGAGTAATTCCAACAATTTCTGTATATGCTCTCAATGTCTGATTGATAAATTATGTGTCATTGTCAGTACGAAGATATCTTACTGTTGCTTGAAGACTTACTTGAGCTTGTTTCAAAAACTTGATTATGATATCTGGAGCTTCATCTTTTGTTCTAAAAAACATCACCCATGTAAACCGGGAATGGTCATCGACAATTACTAGAATATATCTTTTCCCGTTTATGCTTTCTACCCGCATTAGTTCACACAAATCCATATGCAACATTTGAAGTTTTTCATTTGTACTTGGTGCAGGTTTGGGTTTGTGGCATTCTTTCTTGCTTTTTCCCATTTGACATGCTGAGCACAAGTGATCTTTAGTATACTTTAATTTGGGCAAACCTTTGACAAGACCTTCTTTAGCAAGCTGATTAATAGTACTAAAGTTCAAGTGAGACAAACGACGATGCCATAACCAAGATTTTTTTTTTGAGGTTTTGGATAATAAACAGATGGGAGAAGACCTCATCGTATCATTCAACGAGATTGTGTACAAATTAATACCACGAGTTCCTGAAAGTAGATCAACACCGTGTAAGTTACGAATGAAGCACAGCTACTTCAAGATCCAAATCACAGAATTGCCCGACTAAAAATAGATTACGACCAAGTCCTTCAACATAGTAAATCGTGAAATAAGGATATTCCCAAGCTGTAAATCTCCATATCCCATGATATCTGCAAAAATGGTCATTGCCGAATCTAACAGTACCGATAAACTTGGAAACAAAATTGATGACCTTCTCACGTTGTCCAGTCATGTGCTTTGAACAACCGGAATCTAAGTACCAAAGAATAATTTTTACAATCTACACAAAAAGAACAAAGAAAAATGAAAATATATACAAGATTTTGGATCCCAATATTTGATTGGGTTCCATACTGTTAGCAATCCTATGTTACTCCTAGAAATATGAAATTCTAGGATGGTTGTTTTGGAATCGCAGAATTTCTTACGAAAGCAAAGTTGGGATTGTTGAATGGATGACCATACATATTTATATAAGCTCTTATCAAAGAGTTCTTAGCAATGGAGGATCTCATTCTTGTATCCGCATTAGGTGCTACAGCTGGAATACTTATGGTATGAAGTCTATTTCCTGAAGGCACTATAGTGGTAGGAGTGGTTTTAATGATGGGACATATTGATCCTTCCATGTTAAACATCCTTCCTGTTGGTTTCCATCTAAGTCCTACATTGGTAAAAACCCTTCTAGTTGGTTTCCATTAAATCTTTTCTTTTTGTTTGACATATTTAGCCTTTTTACATTTTTGCACATCTTTAAGATATTTAACAATACAAGCATCATGATTTGCAGAAAACAAACATTCATTACATGATAAACAAACATTTGCATAATTGTTTGACACAACAACATTCTTAACATTCGCATTACAATCTGAAACATGGTTGTTCTTATTAGCACTAGACTTAAACTTCCTATGGTGGGCTTCTACTTTATTCTTCATGCTTTTACTTGATGGTTGCGGGATCCTATCA